>DWAP01005253.1:0-10297 GCA_018230625.1 Heliconius eleuchia | reverse complement strand
TGGTGTCGAGGCTAAGCGCGGCGTTGAGTTCTGCCACTCAAATCCTCCAGAATTCGGCAGAAAGTAGGGAATGGAGTGTCTTAACACTCCATGTTCCCTTTGCCTACCTGGCTGTGTGCGGGATACAGCGTGAAGCTGATTTCATTTATACTTAGTCTAGATTATGTCAGAAATATCCTGAATCCCTTCTAATACCGCTAGGAATATGTGTATAAAGTTCAATAATACCTGTTTGAATAATTTTGCCATGAAAGCGTAACAAATAACTTACATTCACGTTTATAATATAAGTATGAAATATGATAGGAATTTATAGAAATTATTATTTTAAAACATCTAGTCTATCTTTGTTATATAGGTAATTCATATGTAAAAATGTATATGTATTGAAGCCCGTCGTAGCGCAAAGGCACAAAGTGTGTGACTGTAACCGCGACTGGTTGTAGGTTCAATCCCCACTCAAGGGAATGCATGGAAATTTAATTTATTTAAATTTATATTTCCATTTCTTCGCTCTAGTGTCGCGGCATAGGGCGACATTGAAGAGAGGCACAGCGCGGAAACGTTAGGTGCAAACCTACACCAGGGTAGGCAGAGGATACTGCCTACTCTATCTGCTTGAAGCTGATTGTTTATTGTAAAAGTATAAAATTCAATATAATTAAGTATTTCGTCTAATCTCATCACCAAAGATATGGAAAACCGTGACCGAAATGTTTCACGAGGGCATAAGAGAGATCGTTTTAATGTTTTGATGACGATAAACAATCAATTAATATTACATATCAAAATTATCTATAATACTTAAAATATAAAAAAGTAATGTGCCCATAATAATAATTTTTGTGAACTATTAACAAAATATAATTACCTACTTAGATAAGACAATGCACCAGAAATATTATTAAAAAGCTGTTTTATACACGTGAGATTTTTCTTTTTAATCGGTCAAGTGCGAGTGGGTATCGCCCACCGAGGGTACTGTATCAATTTTAGAAAACTGAAAGAACTATAAAAATTGATAAATTTAGGATTGCGTACGTCCGTATGAACCCATTTTGTATAAAATGGAACACAAAATAAGTTTGAAAAGATTTTTTTCCACAGGATGTCTATAAATTGTCTCTTATTGGTTTTTTGTTCTTTTTTTATATTGTAAGTTCGCACCTCTTGCTGAAGTTCACAGCTGTAGGTACACGAGAAGCACAAGGTATAGGTGGTTCCCGTAGAGCTAGACAATGATTATTTAACAAATTTCATATAAAATGCAGCAAAACATAAAAATGCTCGTATCTTGTGTTTGTATTGACATAGAAGCTTCATTTTTCTATACTCCAAAGGACCGTAGAGCTTAATATTAGTTGTTCATTTCAGCAACATTTCAGTAAATTTTATGGAAAGATTAAATATTGTTAAAAAATCTATAAGAAAAAAATATTTCTTAATTGAATTTTAAGGTTAAACTGCATCTGTGCCTTTCAAAGTAAATAAGTGAAGAATTTTACTATTAAAATAGTTGTTTTTTTTCGAATAGATGAAAGCACAGCGCATATCATTATAAATGCACATAAATGAACTTATTTTTAAGTTAAATATTCCCATAAAAATTGTGGGAAATCCTTCCTCAGTACTAGTGACTAGATTTATAAATATACAAAATAAATATTTTTTTAAGGTGTTTCAATATCTTCACTTGTATTTGGTCCAAAATGAGACTTTTGAAGCTTCTTTAACTATACATACGTTATCCTATATATAGCAAACTCGATTTTAAGGTTTGGTTCTCGGTATTTTCAAAATTCCAATAAAATGATATGTTGAAAATGTTTTTTTTTCCAAGAAAATGAAAAACATTCTTCCAAGTGGGAGTTTCGGCTCTGATAACAATTCGAAAACGCCATTTTGCTCACGTGTCAAATATTGCTTGGGTTGGGGTTGTACTTTTGTAATAATAACCTTTACCGACAGTGACATTGATAAATTTTATAAAATGATAAGATAATTGCTTTCAATTTATTAATCGCCTTACTTTTTTTTTGACAAATTAATTTACTTATCAAGATATTTCTGACGTTAGCTATATATTAGGTCCATATACTTTCTGGACAAGCTTCAAAATGTTGCGTTTCGGTTTGCTGTTGTGTTTGGTGGGGTTGACCGTGGGAAGTCCCTCTGCTGCCAAGACGAGGGAAGAAATTAATGCCTTTAGAGAATACTTGGAAAAAAGCCGCGCAGGTTGGTTTTATAAAATTAAATGTAGTATACATATATTTTCTTCTTAATATTTTATGTAATTAAATTGTAGCTTAATATTATATTTTCATATTATTTCTTTCTATCATTTAATTAACACATTACAATGTTTTCGTTTATTTTGTACAACAATTATATTAGCACTTTTAGCTTTATGCTGTCGACCATTGAGGAGATCTGTTTAATGGAGCCAACTCCTGGCGCAGCAGCATCGTCATGGTTGACTTTGAAATTGACTATCATAGTTGAAAGCATGTACGAAATTTCATGTTCATGCTGTCCAGCGTTGAAGAGATCTGTTGACTGTCATTATAACCGAGCATGTATGCAAATATTCAAATCCTTAGAATAGAAGAGGAAGTGCTTCTAATTTAGTTTGCAAGATTTGACGTCAGCAAACATAGTCCCTTCCATATATTGCAAGGTTAAATCATTAGCACCAAATGAGCGAATATAATGTAGGGAAATACGCGTGTTATCAATACCATTGTATGGAAATCAAGGAAATCCAAGGTTTTAGTTCAAACAGTAGGTACATAGACCAGCAGAGATGGTACATATGAAGAATAAAGTGATTCTTCAATATATATTTATAAAATTTAAAGGGGCTTAAAGGAGTACAAGCATGACTGTAAATGCCACAGCTTGAGGGTTTAAATCCCACAAGCTCTAGTAACAATAGGTAAAGCGCGGCGTTGCAATGCAATGCCTCCAAAATTCCGTCCGCAGAAGTATCTTTATACTAGTTTCTCCGGTTCCCATTGCCTACCCTACTATGTATGGGATACAAACACAAAGAATGAAGATATAAAAATTTCTTAAATTTACAGACAACGGTCACCGTCTAGATTCCCGCGTACTATCAGATCTCAAAGGCAATATATGGGAGAACAGTGGCAAGTTCGAAGGTGACATTTTGTTAGATGACTGGCAGATAGAAGGTTTTGTTACGGACTACGCAGCAGGAAGGAATGCTTACATTTGGCCTAACACTAAATGGCCTGGAAATGTTGTTGTATACGAATTTGGAAATAATGAATTCAGTAAGTTGTTTATTGTTTATATTTAGAAAATTAAATAAAATGAGAAATACTTTTAATATTATTAAAATATTATTATTAATATTATTATTTATTATTTTATTATTATTATTATTATTATTATTTATTTATTTTTAAAAGTGGAACATAATGATGAACTATTAAATAGTAAATAATATTTGAAAAACTAAATTAAAATCAATTTATGTAAACACATAATAACAATAAGTAATTAAAGATTACCGAAGTGATTTATTATAAATGTGATAATAAAAATAATAGTGACAGGTGTGTAGATGTATATTGATTATGTATCTTTTTAGATTTATGGCAACGTTTGGCCATTACGGATGCTATCAGGTTGATCGAGAGTAACTCCTGCGTGAGGTTCCGTCGTCGCATCGGTAACGAGCCTAACTATGTCTTGATTACCGTAAGTCAGTGTTATACTTTTAAGCGAAGGTTGTGGGTTGAAATCTTGGAAAATTTCCCTAAAAATATACATATAAAAGAGATCTTGGCATAAAGAGTCTTTATTTATTTTGTGAAAGGACGAACATTTTTTGTAAAATCTACAGATTTCAAGAAAGGAGGAAGGAAAGGATGCTGAACATAGTGACATATCACTATGTTCAGCATTTAATCTAAAGTTCTAATTTTAAAAATGGCCTGTTTTGTATCAGCAGAATTCTACGTTGAATTTTGTGGCAAATTATTTAAACTAAGAACACATCTAAGCCCACAATCATTGCTTCATCTTTCCACTTCCCTTCCACCAGCATCACTTTTTAAAAGGTTTGGATTATTTCACTTAAAAACAATATATTTAACAGTATTGTATTTTATAATAGGGAAGATCTGATGGATGCTACGCAAGTGTTGGCTTTTGGGGCACTCGCGGTGTACACACATTGAATTTGGCACGCAGCAACCCTGGTCAAGGATGTCTTCACACCACCGTCATCGTCCACGAATGGCTTCATGTTCTCGGCTTTTTCCACATGCAGTCTACTCATGATAGAGATGACTTTGTTCGAATCGAATTGCAAAATATTGTAGATGGTAAGAGGTAATTTATGATATTAAATTTCGTAGTTTATATAATAATATGCCAAGACACTATATTATAAATATTAAAAAAAACATATTTCAAGAAATACTTAGTTTTAACTAAGCTCTTTCGAAATTGTTGACCATTCGGTACCTGGGTCAAGCAGCCCAGTTAGGTAAGTCCAACTTCAGGAAATTATGACATACGGGAGTGAGACGTGGCCACTGACTATGTGTATTAAAAGGCTCAATATCGCGCAGCGGTCGATCGAGAGAGCTCGGTATTTTCCTACGTGATAGATTCAGAAGTAAGGACATCCGTAGGAGAATAAATATTATAATTTTTTTATGTTGCCTAATTTTTTAACATAAATATATCATTTAATTTGCACAGGTATGGCACACAATTTCGATAAATACGACACTAACATCGTAAGCAATCTTGGCCTTCCCTACGAGTACACCAGCTGCATGCACTACAGCTCTCACGCTTTTAGCAAGAATGGACAACCTACCATCGTACCTCTCAGGGTAAGATGATATATATTTTTATAAAAGTTGAAATGTTTATTAAAAAACACATACAATACTTATGAAGTAAATCAGGTTATGGCGCAACGAAATATTGGTATATATTGACGCCAGTTGTGGTGTAGGAGAGCAAGCGGGCGACTGTAAGCACAACAGGTTGTGGATTAAATTCCTTTTCGAGGAAATGAAATATTTAATGTTTTATTCTCGTGGTCTGGTGACAAGCCAAAATATAGCTTCGAGTACTGCCACTCAACACGCATTGCCTTCAGAAATCAGCGGGACAGAATTATCTATATGGGAATGGAGTGTCTTGACACTAGGTTGTCACAAGCGGTGTATCACGCTTGTAGGCAGAGTAGGCAAAAAAAAAGTCTTTATTACCTCATAATGCGTTATTATGGACTTATGATAAGTTCATCACGTATAATCTTTGTTATTTCTTCAAATTTAAAATACACAATTATATATTAATGTATATTTGTATTTATACTAGTCTTTCGTCGGAACCATGGGGCAGATGGAACAAGTGAGTGCCTACGACTGGCTAAGACTGAGAAGACACTACAACTGCGCTGGAGCATGGAACCGTGACGGCCTTGAATATTTGAATGACGAGCAACCAATTGTCTCTGAGCCTGAAGAGACTTCTGCAGTCGTTGTGGCTGATGACGCTATATAAATGAAAGTGTAGTTTATGATACTAATGTTTTGTTATTTAATTAAGCTTTAATTTTCTATACGTACCGAATGATCTTGAATTGTACTAAATAAATTTATTGAACAATGTGAGATTGAGTTATTTTTTTAAATTTTATATATTTAATAGTTGAAAGGAAAAAAAATAAGCAAAAACTTTAAAGGATTACTTTTATTACATTTTAGTCAACTAATCCAAAAACGGGTAAAATGGACATAAAGCTCCAAAATATATGGATGAAGTAAGATCAAAAAACTCAATATGTGAGAAATTTTGAAATTGCCAATAAAAGTTCTAACTAACTGAACTCTATCTTGTAACGAAATCAAACACCTCGAGGCTTTTACAGAACTTATATTTCTTCTAGAGTAAAATACTATTAAGATTGTACAATGTCCATCTTAAATTCTCATACAATATGTTATTCTAGAGGACCTCTTTCTTCTTCCACTCCAAGTCTAAAAGTATATCTCGAATTTTCCTACCACTAAGAACCGCCTCTACTACCACCGGTCTGCTAGTATTAAATATAACTAATGTAAATAATAGAGGCTAGTCGCGCCGCAGGGGAACAAAATGTGGCTGTAATATCGTGGGTTCGATCCCCACTCGAGGAGATGAAATATTTATTTACATTTATATTTCCATTTGTTAGCTCTGGTGACAAAGCAAAACGCGGCGTTGAGTTAAGCCACTCAACACTAGAAGAGTGTCTTACTACTAGGTTCTACGTAGGAAGTCTTCGAAATCAAATGTAGTCTTGAATCTTGATCTTACCCGGGCCCAATCGTAAATAGGTACAAAACAGAAACAAAACATTCAAATACTATTTTTGTGTTCTGTTACTATTTTCGTATTACCCTAAATGTTATATCATAAAAATCTTCAATGTTGTTGTAATTGAAGGTTTCTACATTTTTTTTCCTATTTTATAATAATAAAGATAGATAGATTACTAGAAATTAATAAAAAAAAAGGTTTAATCCTTTAGTGTAGTAGCATTGGTCTATCTTAGTTACAACTAATTCATATGTAAATGTATAACAAGGAAAGTCTGATCTCATTGACAAACATATAAGAAACCGTGACCGAAATTCACGATGGCATAACAGAGATCGTGTCAATAAATAATCAATTATATTTTCTTCAGAGTAAAGCCTCGTTGAAGCGTATTTAACCGGTCTCGGTTCATCTGCATGGCAGTTGAATTATGGGTTCCAAGATTGTAACGTAGACGGTTCTAATGACTCCTGGATTTACACCCCACTTCACCCTCACTGTGCGCGCTAGCTGTTTATAAATATTTGCTGTTACAAATTTTTTTACTTGGGGCAGCCACGTACGATTTGAAGGTGAGTTTGCGATCAATACCAGACCAAGGAGTTAGTGGCCCCCAACATAAGCAAACTAGGAGGATCGTATTTGATTGTCTTCGTTAGCAGAATTGCATTTCTTGTGCACTGCAAAGTTTAACTTATCACGTTTCGCCATTTTAACAACTGTTTCCAGCGTAGTGTTAACTTTCTGCTCCAGTACTTATATAGAGTGATTAACAATATCTTTTTATTTGAGATGCCGTCCGATAGGAGCAGGGACTTCGAATTCTGGCTGTATAGCACTTTATCCAGCTCAGTTGTAGCGAACGGGGGATCATCTTCAGCGAGCTTTTTTATTGCGTCGTCATTTGTACGTTCTCCAATGTGTAAGTGATCTAGCTGGTGAAACAACACATTTTCGTCTGCAAAAATGTTTCAACTATGAGTTCTGCCGACTTTTGTGAGGTCAAAGTGGTCCAACTATATCTTTAAGTAATCTAAAGATCTGTGTGGGATTTCTCTGCTTCTTGGTATTTCTTATTATATATATATATATATATTTTGGAAAGATATCTGCACGATTTAGGACAAAGAAAAATTATAGCAGAAAATTTATAGAGTATACTCTATAAATTTTGAGCTATAAACTTTCTTTCCAAAATATCGAGTAGTCCGACCCATTTACTTTCTTGGTGTTTATCTACGCTTGGTATTTAGTTTCCCATACTCCATTAGAATAATAATAATCAATTAATATGTTATATAATATGTATTATAAGTTCTCACCTTATGCAAATTTCATGATTAGTATCTTTTTGGTGCAATGACTTAGAAATTAGATTTTTTCAATAGTCCAAGGGATCGCAGACTTTAATATATTTTTATAATTTCAGCTTGGTACTTCCACGCTACCTCAAGATAAAAGGTCTTGACAGACTTGGGCTTGTTTTTTTTTTGGATTTATGCAGTCGGGGTTTTTGATTTTCATATATTTTTTTGACAAATTAATTGAATTATCAACATATTTCCGATATTAGCTATATATTGGGTCTATATATTTTCTGGTAACGATTCGAAATGTTGCGTTTCGGCTTGCTATTGTGTTTGGTGGAGTTGACAGCGGGAAGTCCTCCTGCTGCTAAGACAAGGGAGGAAATTGATGCCTTTAGAGAATACTTGGAAAAAAGCCGTGAAGGTTCGTTCAGTTTGATAAAATTATAATACATTTGTCCTTAATGTTTTAGTAATTAAATATATTATATTATATATATTATATTGAACGTCTACAGCTGACGACAAAGAAAAATTTAATTCCTTTGATTCCTCCTCCTCCTTTTACTTCGAGATCCAGATTTAAAGTAAACTAATTAAATGATCATAAAATAAAAATAATACTACTAGTAAAATAATACTACTAGTACTAAGTAGTAAACTACTATTAGTTAAATAAAATGTATGGGTAGTAGATATTTATATAAAAAATTGTATAACAAAACAATTTGCCTTTTATAATGCAAAAAGAAAACGTATTCTGTGGAATAAATAAAACTATTTTATTATAAGTATTATTTATTAATTTTTATACAAAATATTTCTTAAATTTACAGACAACGGCTACCGTCTAGATTCGCGCATACTATCAAATCTTAAAGGCAATGTATGGGAGAACAGTGGCAAGTTCGAAGGCGACATTTTATTAGACGACTGGCAGATAAAAAGCTTAGTTACTGATTACGCGACAGGCAGAAATGCTTACATTTCGCCTAACAGTAAATGGCCTCGAAATGTTGTTGTATACGAATTTGGAAAAAATGAATTCAGTAAGTTGTTTATTGTTTATATGTAAAAAAATAATTTAAAAGAGAACTTTATTAATATATAAATTTATTTTAAAAGGTTTTAAAATACAAATATGACCTAAATATAATAATAATACATCTTTGATTTTCGCCATTATAACACATTTTAAATGAAAATATT
Organism: Heliconius eleuchia; assembly: GCA_018230625.1. Lineage (NCBI taxonomy): Eukaryota > Metazoa > Arthropoda > Insecta > Lepidoptera > Nymphalidae > Heliconius > Heliconius eleuchia. The sequence continues at coordinate 1,427 of DWAP01005253.1, read as the reverse complement.
TAACCATATTAATCACGTATACAGGATGGAAGCATCAGCGCTCCTTTTTCGGGGACGGCATATAGGGTAAAATAGTTTAAGCCCATACCTAAAGAAATTAATCGAGATATCTCAACAGTTTAGACGTAGGAATTTTTTTTCATTTTATGATGTTTATCCATATCTGTTTTGTGTGTGACGCACTTACGCATAGATTCCAATAACGTAAACACATACTACTACAAAAATACTACTAAAAGTTAAACAATTTTGAACTTTGCCACCAATATCTACGAGTCGATGTCGGAATGAGGCGTATGCGGCAATTTCCCTTTGATAGATTTATGACTGCGACTGCAAAAATGATAATTTTTTTATATGTTTGGTTTTAAAAAACACTTTTTCATTAATGGGGAAAAATTTATAAATAATTGTATTAGATTTTTAAAGAGTAGATAACTATTCTACAAAAGCCAAGAAGAACTGTGATTTCATTTACAGTGATGTTGACCAAAAAATTCTGTATATAGGATAAATAAAAGGCAGTTGGCCGTACTTTTTATTTAGCAGTGTAAAAAAAAATTACAATAGAAACTTTTAGTTGTAATCAAACTTTGAATAATTAACTCTGAGACACTTAATTTTTTTTGTTTAAATCACATTTGGACATCTCTCCGAAAATTTTCGAGTGTGATGCATTTATACATGAAAAAGGCACCACATCGTCAGTATAAGATGATTTTATGGCGATCAGATACCGACTACAAATGGTCATCTTTCCTTTTCAGCCGGTTGAGCTGATAATGCTTAAAATGAAAACGAGTTACAATGCAGAACTATTAGTTTTTAAGTTAGGACGAAACGTGACTAGTATACATCTCCATAAATACAAAAATCATCACTATTTTTAGAAATTAACACCATAGTCATATAAAATACAAATCATATAACACATATTTAATTTCCTTGAATGGGGATCGAAACCTTAACCAGTTGCGTTTATACAAACACTTGTGCCCGTGCGTCACGACTGGACTCATTTATAATAAATGTGATAATAAAACTAAAAGTAATAAGTGTATATTTTTTAGATTCACAGCAACGTTTGGCCATTACGAAGGCTATCAGTTTGATTGAGCATAATTCCTGCGTGAGGTTCCGTCGTCGCACCGGTAAAGAGTCTAACTACGTCTCAATTACTGTAAGTCATTACAGTAAGTTATACTTTTATGTGAGGATTGTGTGTTGAAATTGTGGATTATTTCATTATCGTTCCTAAAAAATGTACCGATAAAAACCTTGGCATTTTATTTAGTGAAAGCTAGGACATGTTTTTTTTATTATTTCGAAGGATTTTATGCAAAACCTGGAGATTTCAAGAGAGAGAGAGGAGAGGCAGAGGGAACCTAGTGTTAAGACACTCCGTTCCCCACTTTCTGCCGAATTCT
>DWAP01005252.1:0-10297 GCA_018230625.1 Heliconius eleuchia | reverse complement strand
TATAATAATAGGTACTTAAGTACTATTAGGTTGGTAACTTGATTTTTATTTAACATTAAATATAATGTTAAATAAAAATAATTTATTAATAACCAGATATATCTGGTGAAAAAAAAAAGAATAATATTTCACAGAAGGTGCCAAATGAAGCTCACTCTGTTCCTACTCTCTACTCAAATTTGACATTGCTTATTTCTGAGGAAATTCAACACCACGTTTTGTCTGTCAGACGCCGATATTAACATTTTTTAGTTATTACAATAGATTCTAATCGATTGGAATAACTATAAAATATATAGAGGCTGTCGTGGCGCAAAGGCACAAGCGTGCGCATGAAAACGCCACAGTTCTGGATCTATTTCCACTGAATGGAGGAACGGAATAAATAATATTTTCATTTCTTCGCTTTGGTAACCAGACAGAGAAGTCCCGCCACTTAACATGCAGTGCCTCAAGTATTCAGCAGAAATTAGATAACAGTATTGATGGCGAATGGGATGCCTAGGTGAACTAGGTTCCTAGGTTCCTCTGCCTAACTAGCTAGGTGTGGGATAAATAAGATCAATAATATTACCTATATAATTGTTTTTAATTGTAATATAATGAACAGCCGCAAGTAAAATCGCTAGTCGCATAAACTGGGGGGGCGGATTAACGCTGAGTGGAGGAATTAACGCGGATCCCTTGCCTCGTTATACTCTCACGATCGAATCGATCTTACAGCTTGTAAGTTTTAATACGTACTAACTCGATAAATTAGTCTATTATAGATCCTCTTTGGCGTGTCGCAACTTATATAGGACACTCTATACTTCAGTCACTTCTATTTTTACTTTGTATAGATTTAGTTTATGCGAGGTAGAGGACTACTAGTATACGACTTACTTGGTATATTTAGTTTCACGGTTTTTTTATATATCAGGCTTGACAGGCTGAAGTTTGTTAATACTGAAGTTTGTTACATCCATTTCCCAGTTCCATTTTTTCGTGTCCACTTTCTGATAAAACAAAGTACAGTATTGAGTTCTACCATTCAACTCCCTTTTTTTATTTTTTTAGCTTCACGTTGTATCCCACATAGCATAGATCGAGCGTGTTTAAGAAATGTCTTAGTGTCTTAACGCAGTGCCATCCCTTATAGTGCCTCTCCTTTCCGGCAAATTCTTAAGGCTTCGTTGAGATTCCGTTCTCTACGCACCGCCCATTTTCAGAGACATTTTGTGGCAAACGGCAGGACTGAAAGCCCGATTGCGAGTTGTGAAAGCGGGATTGGGCACTAGAGTTAAAAATTAAAGTTAATTAAATATCTAAAATCAAATCAAATCAGCTTCACGCTGTATCCCGCACACAGCAGGGTAGACAGAGGGAACCTAGTGTTAGACACTCCGTTCCCCGTTTCTGTCGAATTCTGGAGGTATTGCATGTTAAGAGGCAGAACTCAACGCCGCGCTTAGCCTCGACACGAGAGTGAAGAAATGGAAATATATATTTAAGTAATATTTCATCCATCATTCGGTTTTACCATCACACTTCGTGCCGCTGAACCACGACTGGCTTTAATTAAATATTTATACCCATATAATAAAGCTAAACAGTTTTTCAGAAACTCCAGTAGTTTTTGAAATTAAGAAAAAAAGTATTTGTGTTTGATAGTTCATTTATCAAATAACACTACATATGGCTGACGCCGCAACGCTAGTAATCATATAAAAGATAATAAAAATTTAATTTATCTACCTATTTACAGCACAAAAATGTTCCTCTAGTAGGTAATACAATGAATTATTCAATACATTTCAATCTTGTACTACCAAAGCTCTTAACTGAAATTAATGACAGTTTAAAATGACACATTCCACTATTTTTATTAGACATTCAAAAATTTTAATGTTTAGTTTATACGAGCATAAATAAATTATCGTCTTTACAGCATTATTCAGACATATTTGAATAAAAATAAAGAATAAGAATACATATCCTATTACGGAAAACGTGTTTTTAACTTAATATTTTATGCCGCATACAGCAATTTAGGAGAAGAAAATGTAGTGCTGAGACTAGCAAAGTCCTCTTGAGGCCGTCGTGGAGCAGGAGCACAAGTGTGCGACTGTAAACGCGATAGGTTGTAGGCTCGATTAACACCTGGGGGAAAGAAATATTTAATATTTTCATTTCCTCGCTCTCATAAGGAGGCAAAGACAGCTGTAGAGTTACGCCTCTCAACACGTAATGATTCAAGAATTCGGCGAAAAGGGAATAGAGTATCGTAACACTGGGTTCCCTCTACCTACCCTGACATGTACGGGGCACAGTGTAAGTAAAAAAAGTCACTAAGCTTTTCGCCCAAAATAGAGACACTACGTAGTTTGAGGCGAAAAAAGACGAATCAACCGTAAATGCTTTTTGCCACAGAAAGGAAATAAAAAAAATCAGCTTCACGCTGTATCACGCACACAGCAGAGTAGAAGAGGGAACTTAGTATTAAGAAATTCAGTTTCCCGATTCCCTCCAAATTCTGGAGGCATTGCGTGCTGAGTGGTGGAATTCAACGCCGCTTTTTGCCTCGACACGAGAGCGAAGAAATAAAAATATAAATATAGATAAATATTTCACTTCCTCGAATGGGGATCGAACCCACAACCAATCGATTTTACAGTCACACTTTGTGCCTCTGCGCCACGACCGGACCTGAGGGAATGTACATAATACTTTTTCCCAAATGGGAAACACACCCCCAACCATCGCTTACTGTCGGACGCTATTCCACTTCGGCATGATGGACTCATGATTAATTGAATATTTTCATTTCCATAGTCTGGTTGGATGAAACGCATTGAGTTACTAAGCGCGCATCGTCTAATGAGTGTCAAATATGGTATAGAGGTAGTACTTGATGCTCTATGCCAACCCTGAAGTAATATCAGAGAATTCTTACTGAGAGAATAAATAATTTAATATTTTTATTTCATCGCCCTGTTGCAAAGCGTAATGTTGAGTTCCTCCACTTAACACGCAATGCCTCGAAAACTGGGCGAAAAGTTTAGAGCACGAGGTTCCCTCTGCCTACCCTGATACATGCGGAATACAGCCTGAAGCTGTTAAATCATATTTCTATATATAGAAATCATATGAATAGTGAATAGTAAGTCTGTATTAGAAAAGAATTAAACGACATTTTTGGTGTAACTTTTGACGTTTAAGTATACTAGAAATGTAAAATTTTCACAGGACTAAAACATACCGTATTAATTATGAGCAAGAACATACCATACATACATATTTTAAACTAACACAATAAAGCTATGTTCTCATTATTTCTGGAGCCGTAATCCAATTTGAACAATGTTCACAATCAACATTTATATTAAAATCCTAAAATAAATATATAAATAAATATATTAAATGGTATTGGGGTCGACATGGTGCAGAACCACAATTGCAAAAGATAGATAGATAGAGAGAGAGAACAGGAGAGTTTTACGGTTGTAGGTTCCATTTCCACTCGAGAGAATAAAATAATTATTTTTTTCATTTCTTCACTCTGGAAATGAAGCAAAGCGCGGCGTTGAGTTCCGCCACTCAAAACGTAATGCCTCGAAAATTCGGTGGACAATGGCGAACAGAAGTGTTTTAATGGGAATGAAGTCTCTTAGCGCTAGAGCCCCAGGTTCTCTGTCTAACCTGTAAAGTCCCGGGCAAAAATGTGAAGCTGAAAAATACACTAAATCATGTTATACGTACGATTGAAGACGGGTTGGTCAAATTCTGAGCGCATCTTTCATGTCTTGACATCGGCATTAATATTGATAGTATCTTACCGAACAATATCTCGTTATTAGGCAATCCATTTACACTTTATACCATAAAAAAGGGCTGAAACCTAGCCATTTTTGTACGAAGATTTTCCCTGAAAGACTAGGATTAATCTTTTCACACAAATTACGCTAATACTGAGTAAAACCGAGTGTGATTTACGCTAATGATAATAAAAAAAATATTTTCTATAAAATATATTCATGGTTCAAATTTACAGTAAATTGAGGTAAAAACCGAGTGTCTAGTTACGCCAAGCGCTACGGACCGCTACGGACTACGGTGCTACGCTGTCACGCATGTGCCAACCGACTACACTAGCCCTTTATACAGACATTTATGAACACTTTCTTTTATTAAATACTACTTAGTTTTTCACTTTATTTGTGAAACGTATTTAATAAATATGCATTTGTAAATGTTAGCGCACCTAATATTATGATTACAAATTATTTTAATTATATAAAAATAATGTATTATAAATTGTATTGTAGATACATCTAGCTCATACATATAAATAATGTGAAAATGTGGAATACAGATTTCTGAATGAAAGCAGCAACTAATCAATAGTTCTAAACGTGTTAAAAGACACTATCACAAAAGTACATAATATGTAAACTAGCACAGATTTGAATAATACAGGTTGCATCGCATGTATGGCGCGGCGGTCGGCAGTGGGAGGTCGGGAGGTCGGGAGGCCGAGAGGGCGAGGGCACCAGGATAGTAACCATGTCTCCGGGCGTGTCTGTCAGTCACGACGCAAGGGGCGCAAGGTCGGCGGCGCTAGGGGCAGTCGCGTCGTTACCTCTCTGGCCATCGCGGCATGACCGCCGGAGGCCGCGGGCGCGCGCTCACGCCGCCATCTTCGAGGGGCACAGCCCGGGGTTCGCGTCGCGACTCGCGGAGCACTTGGCGCTGCGCCGCGTGGGCGGCGATCGATGCGGCAGCGCGCCTGCGCCCCCGACTCCGTCCGAGACCATCCGAGCCCGCCCGACCGCGTCCGAGCCCGCCCGACGCCGGTGCATCCGCCCTGACCCACTTCCCGCGCACACTGACCTCCGCGCGCACTTCCAATGCGATGTACACCCTGCTGATAAATATAACCTAATCTAATATAATACGCTCACGCCATTTTAAGCTTAACTTCTATTACATAGCAGTCAATTTTAAACACGCACGACGGACTCTCTTTAATGTGGTAGCTACTGTACTGCACTAAGGTACCCATAAGTTGGTATTTATATGCCGGAGAAGCAAACAATGAATAACGAACCGTAAAATAAAAGCAAACTTGACAGTTCAGTTATTTTATTCGTTAAAACTGTTTCTTTGATCGTTTAAATATTATGATAACTTGCATCTGCGACATCACATTCTCAGCGTACCTATCTTAATTAACTACGATATCTGTGATATGTTTAATTAATAATGCACCGACAGCTACTATTATGAAGAAAATCAAAAGTTAATGAATAAATAATTAAAGATATGCAATTTAAGTTACGTGAAATTTTCTTTCTTTTATTATGACATTTTATTGTTCTTAATAGTACCAAGTACCTGTAGTCAGTTTTTATAAATATTTTAGATTAAGATTTGCTTCTATTGCGTTAAAGTTGACATAATAATATATTATATATTCTAGTTTTAGAATCATGTAATAATTTACATATCATAGACATATACCAGCAGTATGTCTTGTCTCAATATTAATCTAGAGTTGTACTTCATTCTTATTTGATTATGTAACAATATTATAGATAAATAAAATATAAAATTATTCTAATCTGCTCTGTGTGACCGTAAGTCAAAGTTCATGTCACCACATAATCGCATTTACCTAAAGCCTATTCTAGAAAAAAGTTATGTCAGAAGCTAGTAAATTATAGTTTTAATAAGTTTTGGTTTCTTCGCAGATTTCATTTTGTTTTGGTTTCTTCAACATAAATGATTTCACATCTATATGTTCTAGGTTATAATTTTTTTATTCCTGGTATTTGAAATATAATCGATATTTAGTTTTTTATTATTAAATGACGATATTTTTTATTATTAAATGACGTTATAATCATTATTTAAATATTTCAAAAATAAAAGCAGTTAATCTATTAATTTGTAAATAATGCATAAAATAGTAGTTGTGATAATAATTTCTAATATAAATAAATAAATATAAATTTCCTAATAAAAATAAATATAAATTCATGTTTCAAAATTTTAAATGCAATATTTTGACTTTAGATTTAGAAAAAAGAAAATTTAACATGTGATATACGAATTCGAATGTGGCAGCACTCAAAGGAATGTGTCAGTGTTATAATACTATCGAATGAAAAAAAAATGAAATCAATTCATGAAAATAAATATAAAATTATTATTTTAACAATATTTTGACTATATAAAAAATATATATTGTGTTTTATACTTTGAGTTTCAATAATTTTGAGTATGGCAGCACTCAAAGGAACGTGTCACAATATGGTCAAATTAGCTGTCAGAGTTAACTGAAATCGACTGTCACAGTCCACAGCCAATATCACACATAGTCGGTATGCGGCGATTGATATCGTGTTAGAATAAAATATTTGTTAAAAAACATAAGTGAAAGTTGTATTACTTTGCTTTATACTTTACGTGTGCCTGCCAATTAATTATGTGACTATTCTTTGCGTGTAGTGTTCACAATATAGTCAGATCGGACATCGAGACGGATGGACCGCAGTGGGCAAAGTAAATATATTTTCTTATTTTCTATATCTAATTATTTTCATTTCTAAGTTTAATCATTATTTAGTTTGTAGTTAGGAAATTTATTATATCTATTTAATAAAAGAAAACTTCGTATCTATAAGTGTTAACATGTAAATAAACAAGATATTTATAACGCCTACGTAAACTCGATCCGATTATCAACCAGTTTTTAGATGCATCGCCTAAAATATTATAAGACAACATAGTACGTTCAAAAATGTTTTAATACGTTCAGTGTAAAAAAAGTATGGCAAACGAAAATGAGGTCGAAATTGTTTATTCTAAGCTTCAGGTTTATTTGCTTTACTCTTTAATGTCATTTAGCATCACATGTTTTACTTTTAACGCCATAATGATTATGTTATAGACAATTTTATTATTTATTTTTATAATTCTAAATTTAATAAATATTTATAATAGAAAAAAATATGTAATTACACTTATTGCAATTTAAAAATTCAATGTCAAGACAGAGGTGGAGAAACAAAACATGCATTATTTATGATTTAAACCACATACCTACCAATTTTAATTCATTACATGGAAGAGTTATTTTTAGTACTTGGTCATCAGTATTTCTTGTACATATAAGGTAATAAGTATTATAATGGTTTTTTATTATTTCAAAAGTGCATCTTTACATACTTAAACATTTATTCTCATGTCATAATAATTATTAAAATAAAAAATGATATATATTAATTTTAGAATGAAATGTCTCTTATATATAAAACCAACACAATAAACTTGGTTTTCCATATAATACTTATATTATTGATTAAATTAAGGTATGTAGAGACCATATTGTGTGGTGCTCTGTTTTCTCTGACTTCCATGGGTTAAAGCGTGAAGTTAACTTATTTATATTAATAATAACCATTATAAAGCTGAAATTTGGATTAAAATCTTATTCTCAAAAACTACTGTTGAAAGTACTATTCAAATTGTAATTTTTTTTGTGATTGATAGTCTATTTATCAAAGAAAGTTATATATAAAGAAAAGAAGCTAGATAAAATGTATATTTTAGTTATTTCCAATTGATGCAGCACACAAAAGTTGCAGGTAAAAGATAATATTTGAAAATAATCTACCTAATAACTAAATGAATGAACAAGAAGTGGTGAACGGAAGTGTCTTAATATGCGTGTGTGTTTTGTGTGTGTGCCATCTGGAATACTAGGTTCTCGGAGTCCCTCTGGCTACCCTGCTATGTGTGGGATAAAGTATGAAGCAAAAAAAAACAATGTATAGAAAGTAGACTATTATTTTATACCACTTTCTTTAAACTGAAGGTTTTTGGCATTGAAATTTTCAAATGGGTGCCAAGTTTTGAAAATTGTATTTAGAGTTAAGCATTTGGCACTTCAGTGTTGGCAATGAAACACCATTTAAGAGTTTTTTTGTTTTTAAACAAAACTGTTTGGTAATGATGTTTTCTTCAAATAGCAGTTTAATGTTTATTAAAATTACTTATTACATGTTGTATATAAATAACATCCAGTCATTGCATAACAGCACAAGCGTACAACTGTAAATGTTAGGATAGGTTATGGGTTCGATTTCTTTCTTCCTTACTCTGGTGAACAAAGCATGGTGTTAAGAATAAGGCTGAAAGTGGAGAACTGAAGTGTCAATGGACTCAATGGAAATGGAGTGTCTTAACACTGGCTTCCCAATGCCTACCCAGCTAGTTGCGGAATAAAATTAAAGTTAACAAATGAAAATTAGAGTTAAACATATAAATCTATGATTTTTTTAAAACATAATTAAATGTATTTTTCTAAAACAAGCTCCAATAATAAAATATTTTCCTTGTACTCTTTGATTGTGACTTTGAATTCTATATGAGGAAATGATTATATATTAATTCCCCATATAGATAGAAAATCAAAAACCATGTATCACTAATTTATTTATTTATTTTTATTTTAAAGTAATTAATAATTAATTAATTCCCCATATAGATAGAAAATCAAAAACCATGTATCACTAATTTATTTATTTATTTTTATTTTAAAGTAAAATAAAACATCTCCAGGATCTTGTAGAGTAGGCAGACTTAAATTTCCATGATTCAATTTGGTCAATCTGTTCCCCGCTTTTCTCCCAGACATTGGGCAACCTGAACATTATACTTTGTCCAGAGCTAAGAAATGAAAATAATAGCCCCTCCAATTAGGAATCGAACCCACAGGCCGTTGTGTCGGCTTACAATCAGGCAGACACAATGGCCTTTTCAGGGAGGGCTGGGTAGGCAGAGGGAACCTAGTGTTACGACACATTCTTCCCCATTTTCCGCTTAATTTTTAAAGTATTGCGTATTGAGTAGCGGAACTCAATACCACTCTTTGGCTCGACACCAGAGCAAAGAAATAAAAATATAAATTTAGATAATTTTTTTATTTCCTTTTACAGTCACATACTTGTGTCCCAGTGCCACGACTGGCCACTTCAATCCTCGGCAAATTAATTATTGATCTTAACGTAAGTTCGGTCGTAAGTGCCGTTCCATTGCGAAAGAGAAATAGAGCGAGTAATACAGAACGGACTCCGTTTATATAATAATAAAAAAAGAATCATCAAAATCGGTTCACACAGTGATAAGTTCTGATGTAACAAACATAAAAAAAATACATAAATATATTGATAACTTCCTCCTTTTACAGAAGTCGGTTTATAAAATAGGCCCACATTCTCAGCAAGAAACAGTTTTATATTTTGTAATTACTGCCCTCCGCTCTCTACAACTAAGTACTAAGGAACTTCGTGAAATTCTTGAGAGTTAACTGAACAAAAAATATATACCCCAAGATCCCAACCCCGCCAGACCTACGTCATTTCAGCAAAGCTGGAATTTTTAGCATTATTAGGCCAATACATAGTGAGGACGGCATGCGTACTCACTAACTTGAAAGTGGGGACCTTTCAGAGGTAGCTCAAACTAAAGGTACTTAAAAATCATGCCCACCTACGTTAAAGTAGAAAGGTTCGTATTTAAGTATGTTATTAAGAATATATATATATATATATATATATTGTAAAAAATATATATTCATTATTGCCAGACCCTTTACGTGGGCCTTTACTCTCGCCTTTACTACGTCCAAAAGGTCGTTTAAAATTGAGGCAAACTACGACATACTAGCAAGCCTAAATTTTACATATTTAAAGTACTATTTCGAGCCAGACCAATCCGATGGACTGAGTGAGGACGGTATGCGTACGTATTGGACTAATAATGCTAAAAATTCCAGCTTTGCTAAAATGACGTAGGTCTGGCTGGACTGGGATCTAGGTCCAATATGAAATTATTTTATTATTGTAATATTATAGATAAATAAAGGTATAGAAGTTAAATAAAGGTATTTTTTTTATTATAGCAGGTGATAGCAATGATGCTAGTGCGCTTGAACATGCGCTTGGCACTAGCAGCGCTGTGCGGAGGCGTGCTTCTTGTGACGTTCTATTTGGGCAGGTGTGGAGATCTGGTGAATAGGCCCGGTTAGTATGCTGATTGATATGTATATATTTTCATTATTTTTTTGTTTTTATTATTTAGGATTATTAACATTTTTATTAATTATCATAATGTTTTAACATTTCTTAAGTGTTTTTCTATGCTAAACTAAATACAAAAATTTTTTTTAGGCACTATAAAGATATTTCCTACGTTCAAATTTTATATATATATATATATATATATATATATATATATATATATATATATA
>DWAP01005251.1:0-10297 GCA_018230625.1 Heliconius eleuchia | reverse complement strand
TCGAATCCACAACCAGTCGGTTTTATAGTCACACTTCGTGCCGCTGCGCCACGACCGGCCTCAAATCTAATCTATCTTATCTCTAAAAATGTAGAAATCTCTCAAAGGTGAATGCACTATAATCAGTCGACAATCAGTGATAAGACAGAGGCCGGGCGGAAGTGACGGCAGCCTTCCGCTCGGAAGCAACTTCCTGTGGCTCAGACGAGGCCATATTGGTTCCTAGTTCCGCGTTACACGTACGTATCGATTGTCGCATTTTATAAGGCAATGTTTTGTCTGCAACGTAATATAAATTTGGGCGCCCAAAATATCGTTTTATCGTCTAATATATTTCCGGTGCCATATGTAATGAGTAAGGAAGCGAAACGGTTCAACGAAACGCGGTTCATTTGAATTCGAGATAAATTTAATTAGTTTTTTTTTGTTAACAATATTTTTTCAGTCGATAAGCTGTACAGTGTACGTGCACAGAGTGTAGACATGTTATAATGTTATAAGTACATATTAATTACGATATATTTTTAATATATGTATAAAAAAATATATTTAGAAATCGTAGCAATAACTTAATAAGTATTTAAATTTATAACAGTCATATTTATAATTTATAATTTTTATTTTTTGTAGATAATTCGAAACATGCGTAATAAAAACTCTGCTCTGTTTAAAATCTTCCTAACTAAACATATGCTGAGCTTAAGTCGAACCAAGAAAAGAAATGCTTGCTCTTAAGTCCATACAGCTTCACGCTGTAACCCGCCTATGGCAGGGTAGGCAGAGGGAGCCTACTGTCAATACACTCCGCTCTCCACTTTCTGCCAAATTTTGAAGTCATTGAATTTTGTTTTGAATTTTGAGCCGCGCTTTGTCTCAACGCCAGAGGCAAGTAAAATATTAAATATCTCATTTCCTTTATTTTCCGAATCGAATCCACTATCTATCCCGTTCACAGTCACACGCCTGTGACCCACGCTGCGATTGGCTTCGTTCTTTTGTATTTTAATATTTTTAGGTTTACATACATATAAATAATCAACGACAATTCAATCGTGAATCATAGAGAATAACCTGATGTGCAATTTTAACTAAAATCGAATTCTCAACAATATAATTAATATTAATATTTTGCAAGATACCATTTATTCAGCTTACTCATATTCTTCTAATAAATATGTATGTGCCCAAGGGATTAAAATAACTCATAAAAAACTACAGACTGTTGAGTCACTTAGGGAAATGTAGACAAAACAGATATAAACTTTAATTACATATAAGAGTGACGCAACGTTTTAATTTTTTTGCCATATAAAATATTAAATAAATTTATATATGTAGATTCAAAATTACAAGTGAATCATTACGATTTAATAAAATACAAAAATAAAACTGACTAAACTTTACATATATGAACAAACTTAAACAAATAATTAACTGTAAAAACTAACATTTTGTCTACTTCATAGTAAAAAAACTTGAACAATAAAGAATGGGTATTATATTATTTATATAATATTCGTTATTTTTGGAGTCGGCCGCAAAATGGGTATTTATTAATTATTTTTTTGCCTCGTTACGAAGTGGCAGCAGAAATTAAATTAATATTTTCATTTATTTAATTTCCTCGAGTGGCAATCGAACCCACAACCTGTCACGCTTACAGTGTCCCTGCGCTAGACTACTAGTCAATTTTATTAACTTAACATTTTGTATGTTAATATTATACTCTATTTTAATTGTTACAAGATAAAATCAGCTTCACGCGGTATCCCGCACACAGCAGGGTAGACAGACGGAACCTAGTGTTAAGACACTCCGTTCCCCACTTTCCGCCGAGTTCTGGCATTGTGTGTTGAGTGGGGGAACTAAAAGCCGCGCTTTGCCTCTACTCCAGAGCGAAAAAATGAAAAGATAAATGTATATAAATATTTAATTTTCTCGAGTGGGGATCAAATCCACAACTAGTCGATTTTACAGCCACGACTGGCCTCCTCGTTATGTTATATTATATCATTGATCTATTTAACATGTTACATTCACATCACATCATACAAAACAACATGACTTACAAATTGCAACAAGCATATATTATAATTTTCTACTGCTGTTAATAATAATGTTTCACACGAATTGGCAAATAAGCAATATGCGGACCACATGCAGGTTCTAGGCATCGTCTTAATATGATCAAAACGAAAGTTATGAGTATTTTTTTTTATATCTTCATTCTCAGTGAATTATATTGATAGTTAATAATTATATAGTAAGGATCAGTCATGACCCAGGTTGTGGGCTCGATTCCCACTCGAGGAAATGATATTTTTTTTTTTATTTTTTTGCTCTGATTTCGAGACACCCAATTCGCAATTTCTCCTGAATTTTGTGGAAAATAGTGAACAAAGTGTGTTAACACTTAGTTCCCTCTTTTTACCCTGCTGTGTGCGGAATAGGGCGTGACGCAAAAAAAAGTAATTAATAATTATACAGCAATAGTATCATTAATAATTATACAGCAATAGTAGGCAGGTGTTTAAGTCGTGATGAAATTATGATGAAATAAATACAATCTAACCTTTTTTTGAACTTTTAAGATTGTTGAGTTTAGTTACATTTTTCCTGTTTCTTATTTATAATTTCACACCAAATTTTAGTTATTATTTATCTATACTCAATTAAAAACTTATTAATAATAAAATAAAAAAGGAAAGTCATATATATTTATTACTTTTTACTTTACATTAGTATTTTTTACATGAAAAAAAGTAAATTGCTATAAATATTTGACCTCATAGTTTCACAGTATGTTGAAATTCGATATCAGAATGACAAAACTAGTAACCACCGATGACTCAGAGAATAAATCATTTTCACGCTGTATCCCGCTTATAGCAGAGTAGACAGATAGAACCTAGTATTCAGACACTCTGGTTCCCACTTTTCTCAAATTCTAGGCGCATTGCGTGTTGAGTGGCGGAAGTAAGCGCCGCGTTGTGCCTCGTTACCGAAACGAAGAAATGAAAATATTAAATATTTCATTACTTCAAGTGAAGATCGAACCCACAACCTTACCTTAAGTCCCGGAGGCACGACGATTTTTAACTGAATGTTTTTATCGTGTAATGATGCAATATAAAATATGTTCATATATTTGTAGAATACAAATGGCAACGGTCACGATACTCTATGGCGACCACGTTACATAAGACCACGTTGAGACTAAGTTACTAGCGAATGTTTTACCATTGAAGTAGCCTAACTAATTCGTTAAAGCTTGTATTTAACGTAGCAGTCAGTGGTGGTTAATGTTACGTTACGAGGAAAACTGGCCCTATGCTTACTATAATTTTCAATAAACGGTAGTATTCAATGTAGCTTCCGGTTTACATGTATATTATTTTCATTTCATTACATTTATTAAGGTTTCTTTAACTAAAATAATTATACAACAAACCAGCTAGAAACTAACTAACAAACAAATAGACAAAGACGAATGAAGAAAATAAATATTTACCCTTTAAATGCAATAAAGTTTTACGAAATTAGAGCTCCATATAAATATTATCCAATTACATTTTAAATTATTCAAATAGTTTGATTTCTTAATTATCTTTCATTATTTTTCCACTTAACGTATTTCGCCTGATATATTAACGTTTTCTTGTTTAATAACAAACAATTTTGGCACAAAGAATTTATTGTATAGTAAGTATGGTGAATTAAAACATCGATTTTATTTGTTTCTTTTACGACGGAGTTGAGCAAAAACCTATTGTATTTTCGTCCGCCCGATTAGTTCCCTAAAATAAAGCAAATTTTTACGCGACGCGCGAAATATATAGGCGCGACGCAATAAAACACATGATGGGTTCGTTAAACTTTGATTAAAAAAACTATGTAGTAGGTGCCTACTATTCTAACTATTTGTAGTTTTATATAAAAGTAACAAAAAACATGTTTACAATTATTAGATATGAAAATAGATTCAAAAAATATATACGATACGATTTATTTTTAATTTCACGCTGTAACACGCACGTAGCACGAGGCAGCCTAGTGTTAAGATATTCCGCTCACCACTTTCCGCTAATTCCTGGAGGCATTTCGTGCTGGAAACGGAACTCAACGCCACACTTTGCCTCGACACCTCAGCGAAGGAGGAAGGAGAAAAATATTAAATACTACATTTCCTCGAGTAGGCACTAAACCTACTACCTATCCCGTTTACAGTCACACGCATGTTCCCCTGCGCCACGGCTAGCAGTTAAAAATATAATATAGAAATATTTATATGTATGTATTTATATGTTATGTTTACACTTATACATATTTATATGTTTACACTTGTATTAGTTAAAAAAAAATATCGGTATCATTGAATTTCGTATGAATCTTCATTAACCTTATTTACATTTCAAGGTTCCTCATAACTACTTGTATATGGTCAAATATTTTCAATCGGCCATGCCCTAATTGTGATCGATTAAGAACCGAAAATGACACAAACGAGGTCTGCCTTCTGCAGTTTTGTAATCATCTTCGGCAACCTCCACAGACTAAGTTAACGAGATATTTTTTTATTAAATAAACAACACGAACATTAATAGTCTGTGTTCTATTCCGCTCTTTTGTTTCGTTTTTCTTTTGTGGTTTTCACTTGTTTGATTTTATTTTAACATACTCTTTTGCACAACTGCTTCAGTTTTGAAAGAGGTTCAGAGGTTCCGTGTTGAATGGAGGAAGGCTAGAGAGTCCCTCCTTAAAAGTGTAGACTCCTCCTTTTGGTGTAGACTGAAGAAATCCTTTTTAATTTTAACGAGATATCAAACGTTGTGAATTTAACGTTAACTCATTGGCACTCAGTGCATATAATTTAATCGATTAGGCGTCTAGAGAATAGCAAGAATCGACTCGCCTGGGGCGCTATTATTTAAATTGACGGCAAGCTAAAAACAAGTTTTGCGAACGCGGCTTTCTTTGATACTTTTTGCATGAGAAATAAAAATGTGTGAATTGTGGCATACTATTTTTTTAAATTATCATGCCCTTACCAACTTAAACTCTTAAAATATAATATTTTTAATCTACATTTTTATCTAGGTACGTCAAATGCTTAATATTGTAGTGTTTGTGACAATAAACATACGCGATAAAATTAGTTTTTTTTTGTCAAGGATATTATAGTAGTTTCTAGGAGTTACGAGGTAATTTAGTTTTTTTTTAACCCAGAAAAGTGAACCATGTTCGGTGTGGTAAGGTTACGCTATCTGATCAACGAAAATAGCAAAATTTCGTCAAACACAAAGACTGACACGTCGCGTCGTCTCAGTCACAAAATGTCGAGGTACCAACTAAAGGTACCTCAAAATACATGAAATTGACCTGTGTTACCTACTAAAGGTACCTCCAAAATCAAAATTTATGTAATTTATTTGTCACACAAACAACTGGACTTTTAATTAACCCTGTACTATAAATAAATTATAAACAAATGCGAAACATTTGCGTCCTACTTCAGTGTTTATTGTGTTTCAAGTTTTTATTTAAATACTAACCTCCATGTTTACATGAAAATATGTAAAGCGTAAAGTCGCATATGTACGCAGCTGCCTTCATAAAAAAGGTAGGTAATGTTAATTAATATGTATATATGACGATTTTTGTTGATTTCTTTTATATAACCTAAAAATTAATTAGTTTCAAGTAATAGTTAATTATCGAGCTGAGTGATGAACTTTCTGAATCGATGGCTATGTTTTTAAACAATAACCTGTACTTTTTTACATTTTCAAACTGTTATACTACACTAGGGAAAGAAAAATACTTAAAAACGAATAAAAAATTGAACGTAGCAGGAGTAGAACCCGCGCCTCTTGGAAACCGTCCAATTTGTACGTTTTAATGGTCCAATGTTATGCCTTGAAGGCTAAGGTCCAACACGTACGGGTTCAAATCCCGCTACATTTTCATTTTTATACGTTTTCTTATAAGTAATAAACCTGTGTTTTCTGTGCGGAACACGCGAAGACGCCTCATGAGTTCCCGGCTGAAGGTCGCCCGGCTTGCGACAACGGGTCTCGTGTATTCTTACACTCATTTCAGAGTTCACGGCAACTCTTATTTTTAAGTCAGATAAACTCGGGTGAAGAAGGTCAAGGGCTTTGTTTTTGGCGGATGCGAGTGCGGCGGCTGCCAACAAACGGAGTTTAATTTGGTTTCTTTGTTTAAATGAAGTAAGGTATTATTAATGGATTTATAGTAAGTGTAGAGCTTTCTCAATGAATTTATAGTGATGTACACTGAGTGAATAAAAAAAATCAGCTTCACGCTGTATCCCGCATATAGCAGGGTACCCAGAATATATAATATTGCGAAACTCAACGCGGGCTTTGGTGCCAGAACGAAGAAATAAAAATATTAATAAATAAATCAATCCCCGAATAGTGATCGAACCCGCAACCATCTCGTTACGATCACACCCTTGTGCCCCTGCGCTACGACGATCCCAAGTTATTTGTTATAACCTCATGTGTTTTTTCATGTCATTTTTTTTTATTCTCATAAGATATTCATAGTGGCACATGTATTAACGTTTGTCTGTTGATTCGCCTGTCCTTGGAATAAGGATGCGCGGAATGTCTACTTGGCTGTTATCTACTCTACATAGTTTAAAAATATGCTTAAAATACGGTGAAATAGCCAAATACTTTTGTTGATGATTGTATCTTATTTTATTGTTGAGATTATTTCGTATTTCAGGATCATGTACGTACGGGTCAAACTGTGTTTTACTTTTTATTAATTTTTTCTGTTTTTTGTAACGATTTTATTTACTAAACAGTTAATACAGTCTTTGGGTTTCGTCGTTAAGCGTGACTTTTCTCAACATGGTCTTTCAGTCAACGCCTTTAATTATGGTAGAAATTTCATGTGGATATACTGGAAAAGAATATGCTATAATACCTTATTGAGTTGGCTCTATGCAACGCGTAGTAGTCATTATACATATTCTTTATAAATTATAAGCGTATTATAATCGTGGCGCAGGGGCACAAAGGTGAGGCTGTAACGCGATGGTTGTGAGTTCGATCCCCCCTTGAGGTACTGAATTATTGTTTATTAATATTTTCAAGTCTTCCCTCCAGCACCAAGGCAAAAGTCTAGTTCCACTATTCAACACAAAAAAAATCTGTAATTCAAAAAATTCGAAAGTGGGGAACAGAGTGTCGCAACACTAGGTTTATTTTGCCTACTCTGTTGTGTGCGGGTTACTGCGTGAACTTTATTTATTTAGATTTTTTATAAATAATAAAATAAATTGCAAAAATCGAGTAATGTTTTTTGCTTACTATATATTATCTAAGTTTAATTATGACAAATATTTTAAAATAACAATATAATTTCAATAATACGAAGATGTCTTATTTATATTTATTCATACGTCACTTAAGCTTATAATGTGTATACGAACGGATAATGTCACGGACATTTTGGGTGTCTGTATCCGTTTTGCAAATTTACGGAGCAAATACATTAAATATGTAAACTCAGATACTAGTTTTAATATTTTTTAATTTCACGCTGTATCCTGCTAATAGTACTGTAGGCAAGAGGATCCTAGTGTTAAGACACTGTTCTCCACGTACCGCTCATTTCAGTCTTTTACCGCGTTGTCAGTCAGAAACTGGAACGCAATGTCTCGAAAATAGGACAAAAAGTAGATTGTGGAGTATATTAACACTAGGTCCCCTAAAATGTGACAAAAGCGTGAAGCTGCTCTGTTTAAAAAATATTTTCGCGTCTTTCACAGATAAGTATGAAAGAAACCCTAATTGAAACTCTCTCTAACCTAAATAAAAAAAAATAGTTATTACGTTAAAATTAATTACAATTTATTTATCTTATTATCTAATGATACATAAAAAACAAAACATTCAGTCGTCTCTAATTTAAGTGATGTAATCCGGAAGTATGACCTCGTTCTAAGCCGTATAAGGAAGGCAACGTCAGCTTTTATTAAGTTCACAAGAAAATTTTCTTTGTTTCATTATTCATTATTGTGTCGGAAGCGATCGAAAATGTATTTATGAAAAATGTGTTTCTTATAGCATTAAAGATAATATAAGAATATCTATATCAACAAGTATATCGCTTACTCGCTTCGAAGATATATATATAAATATATATATATTCTTGTAGTCGATCAATTTAGCATTTTAATTTTTTCCACATTTGTAACAGTATAGATATACAACTCATAAATAGATATGTGACTTTATAACCGAGAATTTATATAAGTGACGTAGAGCAAGCTTTATTAATTAATTTATATATATTAATTGAGGCCAGTCGTGGCGCAGGCGCACATTTAGGGGTGTGAATGTAAAATCGACTGGTTGTGGCTTCGATCCCCACTTGAGGAAATTAAATATTTATTTAGATTTTAATTTCTTCGCTCTGGTGTCTTTTTTAAAATTTCATATATATAAATTAACTTTAAAGACAAAAAAGAATAGGACTATACTTAAAAATATTATAGATAATTCTGATCATTAATGTTTGCTTACTTGCGGTCGGCGAGTCGTGGCGGCCGTGAATTTAGGCTTTCTGTACATTTGTGTATTGTTCACTTGGGAAGAAATTATTAAAAATAAGAAAAATTGTGCAATGATCGTGCGCAAACATTACTACTACAACTATTTCTAACATTTTTATGTTAAAAATAGCTATAGATAGTTATAAGTTGTAACAAGCGTATTATAATTTTGACGTAGCTTGTAAACGTATGACTTAGTGGCCAGAGCGCTAGGACAGTTACCAAGAGGAGCGGGCTCAAATCCCTCTATGTTCAAATGTTTATATTTCTCTTATAAGTATCTTAAACAAACTTCAGGACAACTATTCCTCTACTGTACTGTACCTTTTATATAACATATAATATAATAAACGGTTATAATATTACAGTAACTTCGTAAAATGATGCTCAATTAACCTATCAACAACAAATGGTTTATTTAAACACAAACGATGTAACAACATCCTGGTGTTACAGAATTAATCATATTTTATTAATTTAAATCTATTTATGTTAAAGGTAAATTAAATTGCGCAATACTAAGAAACGCTGTTCAAGTAAGTCAAAGACAGTATTCTAAAGTTATATTGTAAGGACTACATAATGCATAATATTACATACTACTAAGGTCTTAGTTAGTTAATAAATATTAAAAAATATATTTTTGAAATCTATTTATGTTAAAGGCATTTATTATACTTATGTTAAGCCATAACATTTTGCTAATATATTTTCAAAACACCTAAAAGAGATTTTTGTCACTACTTACTATGTATCTTATTAAAGATGTGGGGCCGTTCAAGTATTACGTAAGCAGTTTTTTTGCAATTATTGACCCCAACTACGTCATCAAAAATAAGCAATCCTCTTAAAAATATTTCATTGAACACGTCAAAAATAAGCAAACCCAAGACACCCCCAAAGAAACAAGCAAAAGAACTCATAAATCAAATAAATGGTTGAACGTAAAAAAAAACAATAAGGAAACAAAAGCATATATAAATATTCCAAAGCTGGTAGCTAATTGTACAAAAAGTATTTAAGAAAGCCTTTTAAAAGTTTTAAACACAGTACCATCTATCTCGACACAATGCTGTGAGACGTATTTAGGGAAGAGCGTGGTTAGACTTCATAGTTAGAACTCTTAGAGCTGTACTGTATTGTGATATTTTTAAAAATCGATATACCCACAGTTTTTTTTTTCAGGTACCCACCCTTTTTAGTGTCAGTTTAGTGTTCAATGGAGAATGGAGTGTCGTAACACAAGGTTCCCTCTGCCTAACCTGCTGTGTGCGGGATAAAACGTGAAGCTGTCATGAAGTCAATTTTTGTATGTATAAAATAAAGTATTAAAATTATATAAAATTATTGCAAAAAATATTACACAATTTACTGTTGTATATTTGACATTCTCATTTTTAAGTATTCTTTCGTACGTAGTTTCCGCGTTTCACACTTTTACGAAACAATAGATACTTTAATTGACAATAGGTCTACTAGTTTTAAAAATATATAAACTTAAAATGATAATGATGATTAATTCAAAATAATTTTCTTAGTTAAAATTAATTTCTTTTAAAATTAATTATTTTCTGTTTAGTTCTAAATAAAAATATTATTTTTAATCGTGGCGCAGCGTCACGAAGTGTGAATGTAAAATCGACTGATGGTGGGTTCGATCCCGACTCGAAGAGATGAAATATTTACTTAAATTTATATTTCCAT
>DWAP01005250.1:0-10297 GCA_018230625.1 Heliconius eleuchia | reverse complement strand
TACTTTAGTCGCCTCTTACGACACCATCAGTACCAGGATGATCCTATTCTAGGCCAAGATCACACGGCACGACCGATGTATGTTATGTACCATCTTAAAGAAGCCTGGATTTAATAGCAGACACGTTTTAATTCGAATAAGCAACTTTTAACTTTGTAAAAACCGAAAATATCGAAAATCCCGGTTTTTGTAAAATTAAAACCGGGATTTTTAAGACCTATATTTAGTTCGATATCCCGGGATTTTTGAATCCCAGGATCTCGGATTGCGACCCCTAGTGTTGACGTCCCAAGTGTCGCAATCGTCATTTCATATATTTAGTGGGTAGCATTCGGAAGGCAGCGGACTAGCCGAATTCTTAAGTATTATGGCACTAATAAACATAATGCACTGAAAGACTCTTACCTAATATAAATATATATAATAATCTCAAGGTCTCGGCGTACGCGGTGATTACGTAAACATCTACAGTCTATACTAGGCCCGTTTAAAATACTTTATATAGTTTTAAATCATAATTTTTTCTAAAAATTGCGATACAAATCATTAATTACGTTGAATTTCATTCCTTGACTATGATATCTAGTGCAGTAGTGCCATTAAAGTGATAAATTTCGTTAAAACAGTTTAAAAGTGCTTTGTGTGTTACGACCAGTGGTTGTCCGTTGCAGTTTCCATGACTCATACGTAACTAGTTTCATCGTAAAAACAATACATACGTTGACTGGCACACAGGTTTAGCTCCAACAATCTGCTCAATGGTAGCGCGGTGGCTAATGCAGTAGCGCTGAACGCAGACAACCGAATTCAAAATCAACTACACATAAGGGCTTTATATTATTATTTATTATTTTATTTTAACAATAATTTAGCAAAAAATAAAGTAGCAAAAAAAAATAATATAGTGCGACTACGAATATTTTTAAAAGAAATTAGCTTATACGCCAAAACAACACGTAATATACAATTTTTTCTAAAATGTTTTGTTTAAATATATTTTTATAAGCACTTAATCATTCAACTTATCTATACTGATTGACTGACTTGTTTATTGTTCAGTTCAGTATTTAATGTGAAATTTTATAATATATGGAGAACACGAGCGTCCATCATAGCTCGTAAATGTTTTTTTTTCAGGGGTGAGCTACACTCGCCTCTCCCAGCCCGGTGACGCAGTCAAGACCATTCCAGGTCAACAGCACTAAGTCCATTCCAGTAAGGTCACTGGTGGTAAATTGGTTTTTTTTAATAATTGTATGTTAAGCCATTTCTGTCGTGCTTGTATATCAGGAATATATTAACTCGCTCACAAGCGTCTAAATGAAAGCCAAACGTCTGTGAAGGCTTGGAGTTTGAGGGCGTCAGTCAAATTATCACAAGCATCTAAGCCAAGCATAATGTTTTTTTTAAGCAGCAATGTTTATATGATAGCGTCATACATTGACAGTGACATCATCGTTTATACTTTATGCCGTCACTGTCAAAAAATTCTGTAGTTCAATATTGTTAAGATTTAAGACCCTTTGTACTCGATATGTTTACACTTTTAAAAACTTTTTGAAATATTAATTTGAAAAATGTTATTAGAGGTTTAAGTTCTGTGTCCATGTCGTAATCACATGAATATCTTTATAACCTAATTGTTTTAATTGCTGTAGGTAAAGTTGTAATATATATTTTTTATATAATTTTCTTTAATGCGCAAGTAATTGTCTTTAATGGAATTTCTTGTAAACCACAATAAAATCTTATTATAACTTTGTTGTATATTAATATTATTATATATTATTACGTAGATCAACTGTTTGTAAATGGAAAAATGGTATAATATTTCAACATTTTATTTCAGTAGTTACCAACATATATAAATCTTGATGTAATACATTTATGAAAAAACATGTTTGAGTCACACAATATAAATTCAAATAAAAAAAAATTCCAGAAGCCTAGCATTTTAAACAAAAAGACAAATATAATTAAAACTCCAAATGTTGGTAAGAAGAACAAGACTGATATTTATGAATCCTCTAGTGCAGAATCTTTAATAACATCATCATTTATCCTTCACCCAAAAAGTAATGGCTTAGAAGTTGATAAGCCTTCAAAATATAAAACAAATAATACCATGCACCTTGTTAAGAAAACTGTAAATAGACTAAAAATTAATCATAATGAGCAGATAGCTAGTATTCAAGAAACAGCACCAAATGTTAACACAAAGAATAATGTTATATTTGTTAATAATTGCAATAGTAAGTATAATGTTCATGTGCATATAATTTAACATGCTATGCTATGGAGATCTGTAACTACTGACTGACTGACTGACTGAATTTATTTTATAATTTGTATCCCAACAGAAAAAGTGTCTAACCATAACTAAATCCAATATAATAGTTTGGAAAATTTTTATATAGGCAGAGTCTAAATGGGACTTCACATACTGTCAATTATATAATAATCAAAAATATTTTTTTTATAAAATGTAATATCTGTACCTGAAATTATCTACATATATTTATAGAATATAAAGAATACTATAGTTTTGTGATTGTAACCAGTATAGTATTCTTCTTATATCCATAGCCAGATCGAATATGTTAC
The DNA here is from genome assembly GCA_018230625.1 of Heliconius eleuchia. Taxonomy (NCBI): domain Eukaryota; kingdom Metazoa; phylum Arthropoda; class Insecta; order Lepidoptera; family Nymphalidae; genus Heliconius; species Heliconius eleuchia. Next base: position 7,693 of record DWAP01005250.1, on the reverse strand, counting down.
ATTCATATGATGGTTGTCCCAGTTTATATTATTATAACTGAATTATAAAAACTAATAATAAGTTATTATTTTTTTAGATTTTGAGGACCATCAAAGCCAATCTTTAAATGTGGAGTCTTTTTTAATGGATGATAATGTTAGACAGGTATACTATGCTTATAAATATACATTAAATTACTGCCTTAAAAGTTTTGTTTTGTATATATTTCAATATAATTAAATATAATGTAGATAACATTCATATGTAAATATAACAAGACTTTAGATGCATATCATATTTATATATGATATGCATCTAAAGTCTTGTTATATTTTCATTTGTTGCTTATTTGTATTCAGAATATTACAATTTGTGATGCTGATCTACTCAATAAGCAAATGGAAGGTGAAGGTGGGCAAAAGTGGTGCTTAGATTTTACTCAGGACACTCCGAAAATAATTATTGAGCATTGTAAGAATTACTTTATTTTATACTTCTATGTTTAATCTTTAAAATATTAGTCAGGATATTTAGTACTTTGAAAAAAGATGTAAATGAAAATAAATTTATATTTCACTGCTTATTTTCTTAAGCTCCTAATCTGAAGAATAAGGTACTATTAGCAAAAGTGTCTTTGCTAATAGAACATTATTCTCAGTATATAATATTTAAAGAGAACTTAGTGTAATGACAAAACAATTTTTGCTCTTTCCTTAAATTCGATTTTTTTTATTGAGTGGCAAAACTCATTTTAGCTTTTTTTACTGTAGCAAGTAAAGGAAAATGAATCATTAACTTGGTATCGGATTGAACCCACAATTTACAGCCAAATATTGATGCAGCCATGATGAACTCAATTTGTAATTGTATGCATTACTTTTCAGATGATAATTCGCAAGTAAATACTTTCTATTTAGAACAAAAGCCTGATGTGACTAGCACAATGGTACCTTTAGCTGCAGTGTCATCTAGTCACCAAGATGGCGACACACCATCAGGAGATTTTACCCTAGCCACCGCTAGCTTAGGATTGAGTAGAGCTGTAGAAGAAAATAATTTTCAAACCATGACAATTACAACATTACCAATATCTGAGGATTCAGTTGAAATACAAGAAGATTATACTAGGTTGGCCAGAATACAGACGTCAGACGTAAATCCTGTTATTGAAGAATCAAATATGTTAGATTCTAATATAGAACAAGAAGAACATTTTTCATCTATGCCTATTGTAAAAAAGATCTCAATGGAGCAGTTAACTCGTAGACCTGTTAAATTTAAGGTATGTGCTATTATTGTCATACCGACACAATAATTTGCGAATTATTACTGCTTATTGTAAACAAAATAAAAGTGAAGGTGTATATGCTGATGATTTGACAATAATATGATTTCACTCTATAGGAAATATAATTTAATAATAATTTTATTATAAAGATGTTAAAAGTGACAAATATATAAAAATGAACTTAATTAAATCATATATTTTTTTAGTGTGATGCACCTGACTGTAAAAAAGAATTTTTAAGTGAGCAAAAGTTAAAAAAGCATAAAAGTACTCATAACAAAGTAACAAGTCCCAAAGCTCCGAGGCAAACTACTGTAGAGTGTCCAGTTAAGAAGATTCTAGAAAATGGTGTAGAAGAACCATGTGGCAGGATATTTCACATAAGAGTCGATTTAATTAAGCATTTGAATGAAGAACATACCATAGATGAAGCTGCTTACAGGTAAATTTGACAGAAATACACAAGCTATAATTTTGTTTTATATTTTTATATTTTTAACAAACTAATTTATGTGTAAATAAATATTTTTAAGGTGAAAATATAATATAAATATAATTTTATGGAATATAGGTTACACTGTATCCCATATACTGCATGGTAAGTAAAGTTAACATAGTGTTAAGACACTCCATTCTCAACTTTCAGGTCAATTTTCGATATAGTCCTTGTTGGGTGGTAGTATAATGCGTCGCTTTATCTCCTCATCTAAGACATGAAATTAATTCATTCTCTCGTGTGGGAATTATTCCAATATACGAGTATACATAGTATACTATAATAAATAAATTAATAATTTTATGGGTATAGTTAGTAGTCTATCTAGAAATATTTTCTGGGATTGGGCTTTAGCTTTGAATAGATATGTTCATGTAAATGTTGTGTTTTAATCATTGTGGTGTGGGCATGGGCCACTCTGCTCCACCCAACTCCTACGTCCATGTATGTGGGTTTAGTATGTTGACGAGTCTGTACCGTCGGTGGCGGCCGAGTTAGGCTTTCTGTACACTTCGTGTTTACTGGGGGAAAATAATTCAAAGTAAGAAAAATCCCTAAATAAAGTCCGCGCAGCCATCTACAGCTAACTTCTAGGCGGACAGGATTCGTTGACCGTATTGTATCATTGTATGATAAAATAAAATAGATCAGTTTTTTGTATCCTCTATATTGTGGAGTGCAATAATAAATAATATTTATGGGTTGTACATATACATGTTGTAGAGATCTCCTTGGAGCAAGAGCATAGGCGTACGATTATAAGCGCGATGATTTTGAGTTCGATTCTTGTTTGGGGGAATTAATTATTTAGTATTTTTTCATCCTCGTTCTGTTTACAAGAAAACGCGGTATTGAATTCCGTCACTTTACACTTAATGTCCGGAGAATTCGGTGAAAAGTGGAGAACAGTGGTGTAACGGTTTCTTATTGATGAAACGGAGTGTTTTACCAGCTGTGTGCGGAATACTACTGGAAGCTAAAAAAAATATGTGATCAGATGTGACGAGTGCACGCGCCGCTTCTTCTGGGCGTCGGGGCTGCGGGCGCACGCGCGCGCGCACTCGGGGGCGGCGCGCGAGGGGCGCCTGCTGGCGTGCCCGTGGCCGGGCTGCTCGCGCGCCTTCCGCCAGCCCTGCCGCCTGCGGGAGCACGCCCGCGCCCACACGGGGGATAAGCCCTACTCGTGCAGATATCCTGTGAGTGATTTTTTTGGTTTTAAAGGTGAATTAATCGAGCGTGTTCTTAGCCACGATTCAAGAAAATATGTTTAGCTGTTTCTAAATTATCAGCCCTTTTCTAGTTGTTTGTTTACGTTTTATAGCTTTTTGTATTTTGATTCTCACCTTAAAATAGCTTAACTAAGTAACAAAAGGCTCTGGCGTAAAAATAAACTAGCAATGTTTTTAAATATGTATATATTTAAAAACACTGCTAGTTTATTTTTACGCCATTTTTAATTATGTTTTTGTTTAAAAAATAAATAAAGCACCGCACATCTTCGTCCGCTTGAATTATACAAATACGATTTATTCTGTGCATAACAGTATAGATAACTATACTTAAATAATGAATTAATATTTCTTAAATACATTTAAATAAGTTAAAAATTTAAGTATATTTAAGGAATATTAATTCATTATTTAAGTATGGTTATCTATACTGTAATGTACAGAGTAAATCGTAATTTAAGTCTTTTGGAAATTATTTAAAATTTAAATTGTGAAAATATATTATGTGTAAAGTTATGGGTTGTAGTACATTAATAAATGACCCATATGTACTTTTTTAAACTAGTTATCATGACTAAAGCTGGGTTACTGCAACCTGGTTATAATATTCTGAAAATCGGAAACTATGATGATATGTGAATCGAATCTCCGACCTAAACGCGTGCTACACGCCGCACAGAACTGCGGCTGGTCGTTCCGCACGGCCAGCAAGCTGCTGCGGCACGCGCGCCGCCACACGGGCGACCGCCGCCACGCCTGCGCCGCCTGCGGCCGCGCCTTCCTGCGCCGCGAGCACCTGCGCGACCACGCCGCGCGCCACCACGCGCCCCGCCACCGCTGCGCGCGCAACGGTATTATACAATCATTCTTCTGTAGAAGAATGGACATTCCACCTTTAATTTTCACTCTCATCTGACTGACTGACTGATGTCATTTGAATTAATAATGAATTACTCTATTATATCATCAAGAAAAAATCGTGGACTTGTGTCAACGATTTCTTTCCTTTATTACTGCTTACTCACATACATTTTTCCATTCTTGTACAATGACAGTGACAACTTTATCCTTCCCTTTAATTAAATTGAACACAAAAATAAAATGTTAAGAATTAAATATGATATGCTCTACACAAGTAGCACTAGAGGTTTGGGCCGATTGTCACGAAGCAGTATAAACCTTAGAATGCAGTATAAAACTTAGACTAAATCTTCCCAACCCTTTAATTTTTATATAGTTGAATATAGACTGTTATATAATTAAAATTTTTTTGTTTATTAAATTCCAGATTGTCAGCAAACATTTACAAACATGAGTTCGCTTTACATGCATATGAAAAAAGTACACAAAGAGGAAGAGAACAATCCGCCTACTCTCATAGCCACCATTGAGGAACAAGCACAAACAAAAGTTGATTCGGAAAATTTATTTATGGTAAGCTACATTAATCTACAGATACTTTTTTATCCACATGCTGTATTCCATACTTAGTAGGGTAAGCAGAGGCAACCCTGGAGCCCACTGATGAGGTGATGGGAAACGATCCCATTAAAACATTGAACCGTCGCGTTTACAGTCGCACGACCGTGCCACTGCACCACGACGGCCTCTGTTGTCTTACATTATTAGTTTAAAATATTGCAGGTAAGCTTATTAGAACCGGCTCAATTAGAAGTAGGACAAGAAGATTCCAGCCTAGAGGGTCACTCCGCGCGCACGCACTGCACATGGCCGCTCGCGTCGCGCGCTGACCGCTACCAAGCCGACGCCTTTGTGCCGGAGGACGATGTACAGGTATGCGTTATTACGACGGGCCACAGCAACGTGCGTCGCATTTGTTGCTTATTTTATTAATGTTATATATTTTTTATTAATTATTTTAATAAAATATTAGCATTCTGCATTTTTCAAATTTCATACTCCTCCTTTCTTATATTTTTCTTAACAAAGTTGGTCACTTTTTTCCTTCAGATAAATATGTAGATTTTTCAATGGATAGTGTTAATTTAGAGGTGTAGTTGAAGTTTTTTTATAATAGGGTGTAGGTTAGGTAGTCTTAATAACTAGATTTTAAAAAAGTACAATGTGGTCATAAATATGAAATACTTATGTATTACATATTTATGACCACAAGAATATTAATATATTTACTTTTATATATATATTTGCAAGTCAATGCAATTTGCAGTCAATCATCTTTACTTTTAGCATATGTGTTTATGCTGTTGGTTTTCAAAGGCGTGACTCCAATGCGCCACCAACCTGATATCGTTTTGTTTTATTGTTATTAATACTATATTTTTTTTAGCATTGTTTTTATTGTTTTAATTTAGAGTATATATGCGAGGCTGGGAGTTTAATTTCCTCCGGGGGGAATGAATTTATATTTGAATTTCTTCGATGGTGGTGCCAAGACAAAAGCACGGCGTTGTGTTCCGGAACCCAGCACACAATATCTCGGAAGTTCGGCGGAAAGTGGGTAACGACGTGTCTTAACACTAGGTTCCTTCTGCTTACCCTGCTGCGGGATAAAATGTGAAGATGAAGAAAAATGTTATTTATTACAGGTGGAACAATCAGAGAGTTCTGAAAGCAACATATATACAGTGCGGAGCGATCTCTTTCTTCACGGCAATGTTCTGCATAATGACGACAGCGAGTTAGTATTTCTCTTATTTTCTATTATATATAAAAGTTTTTTGTTAGTGATTTTTATAATTTAGTTGGATCTGTCTGTGTTGAGGCTAGACGTGGCTTAGGGGCACAAAGCTTGACTGTAAACGCGATAGGTTGTGGGTTCGATTCCCTTCCAGTAGGTTCGACTGAAATATTATCGAAATGAAATATATATATTTTCATTTCTCCGTTCTGGTGTTGACGCAAAGCCCGTCGTTGACTTTCGCAACTCACCATAGAAAATAGGGAAAAGAGTGTCTTGACACTAAGTTCCATTACACACAGAACACTAAAAATAGCACATTAAAGGAATACGAATAATTATTTAGTTATCCGTGACACAAGTGACTATTGTAAATGCCTAAATAACATTGTTGTCTTTCAAAGAGTTTTTGTTTTTTTTTGCTAGTAGCGGGATAAGGCAACCATTATTTTATAAATTTATATATTTTTTCTTATTTGTAGAGAATAGAGAGAATAGTGTTTGTTGCTCCTTACTTATTTATGTTCTTGCATCACGTCCAATTGTATTGGATGGATAGATTTGAAGATTAGTAACCTTTTGTTACTTTTTACTATTGAATTAGACAAATTGATAAAATTATAAAATTCATTTAGTCGAGTAGAACTTCGCATCATAATGGGATATTACGCCCGTTTTTGATGCAGTAAAAGTATCTCAATTCTATTGTAAGCTCCTAAAAGCAACTATGAAATACGTTATTTTGTGGTTCGATAACATCGGTTCATTTAGATTTTAGATGGTTTTTTCATCTTCTCTCTTTGGTCTTGTAAACAAATGCACTGATAGTAAAATTAGTCTTGACTATGAACAAAAGTTACATTGATCAATTGACACTTTGTTAACAAGACCGACTGTCATATTATATTTATTTTTCCAATAAAGTATAATATCCATTTTTCACCCCCTTAATGTGTCATAAATAATAATGTTGAATATGAATCTACCTATATTGTGGCATACATTACAATTGTTCAGGCCAATGGGTCGCTGTGTGCGCGTGGAGGCGGAGGGCGACGGCGCGCTCGCTCTGGACGCGGACTTGCTCCTCGACGCGCCCTCTGTACATTTGGATCAAGTATGTCATTTTCTTTTTCAGCTTTATGCCGACACTCCGTTTCCCATTTTCCGTCGAAATTTCGAGGCATTCCGTTTTGAGTGGTGGAATTCAACGTCTTTCTTTGCCACGTTACCAGAGCGAGGTAATGAAAATATTAAATAATAAATTTCCCTGACACCGTTCAGGGAAATTTATTGAACCCACAACTGTCGTACGTAAGTGCCACTGTGCTACGGTGGCCTCCTTTATTATTAATTAGACATAATTTTTTTAGTTTAATATGTGACAATGTGGGTTCGATTATTACTCGGGGAGGTTTTTTTAAAGAGAGTAATTGCAAGAGATAACTCGCCTTGGTAACTAGGCAAAATAATTACATATATATCACGTGAGTGCTGACGGAAGGCAGTGGTCAAGTCAAACTATTAAGTACTACGGTACTAATGAATATGGTGTACTGAAAGTGAAACTCGTACCAAATATATAGTAAATATAATATAATGATTCGAGAAATACAAAGGCCAGATCTTTTAGGGCCAATTTCTTATGAAGGTAAAATATGTGTAGGGGCGACACATATTGTGGATCAAAATGATCTTTGACAATTATTATAATATTAAATGTTGCTTGACGTCGCGGAAGCTGACGTGATATGTCGTGGCTGATGCCGTCTCGCAGTACGCTCACGGTACGTAAGCTATGCTCGCGTGGCGTTGCTCGTATACCACTGTGGTTCTACGGTTTAGTATATGATTAGTAGGTGTGTGATGCTATTTTGTGTCCCAGCTCCGGTGTATGTAGTAGTGTCCGTCCGTCTCGTACGGGTGTGTGGTGCTATTTTATGTCATGGAACTCTGGTGTATGTAGTAGTGTCCGCCTACGGTTCAAGACACGACTGTTGGGTGTGTGCCGTGCGTTTATATAACATATCGGCCCCCTTGT
>DWAP01005249.1:0-10298 GCA_018230625.1 Heliconius eleuchia | reverse complement strand
CTGCCTACCCTGCTGTGTGCGGGATACAGCGTGAAGCTGATTTATTTTTTTTATAAATAAATATATATATATTGAAAGTATATAATTACTGACAATTTACTAGAACAAGCCACTCAATATAACTACCCTAATGTCGTTTAGAAACTAAATTTCAGTTTCAAACATATTCCATCCCTTTTGATAACAATTTGTAACTTAATATTCAATTAAGGTTTATTGTGTAGTCCACAATTACTTTATTGAATTAATAGGCACTCATCTCTTTAGGTTTGACGGTAAAGAAATCAGAGGGAACCTTACGTTAAGTTAACGGAGAGCTTGTTCCCCAAGTACCGCCCAATTAATGAATGGCGGCAGTCAACACAGCGCTTTATCTTCAAACAAAACAAAGAAGAAAATCACTCCCCCGAGTGAGAATTGAAGTCACCGCAGTCGCGCTTACAGTCAGTTTATATTAGTGGGTTCAATTCCTAAGAGTGCAATTACTTTTTGGAAATAAAGATACTCTTTTACAGTTTTTAAATAATTATATTATTATTACTCACTTAATTAGAATTAGTGAAAATCATAACTAAATAACACAATAAAGTGCCAAGGTTTTTTTTTTCTACTATATTAACAGAATAGTATAAACACAGTTAATAAACAATCAAAACATACATGCAGCTAAACAAATACAATCGAGTCCGTCATGATACAGTGGCACTGCGTGTGTATTTGGTACAACGCGAAGGTAGTATGTTCGATTTCCACTCAGGGGAGTAAATTATTTAATGTAATATAATAGTAACAAGACAAAGCGTGGCGTGCTATTCCACCACTCAATACGCCTAACAGCCAATTAAACATAAAGTTTCTACTCATAAATCTCTTTATGAAGCGTGGGAGGGTATAAGAGAACTCACTTTGTCATTTCCAGAGCTTCCGTTGCCAACAGCTGGATTAGTGTCCGCCATTGTGACAGCCACTTGACCTGAAAAGAGGAAGAGATTTAATCGTAAGATATATTACACCAGTATTGAGGCTGGTTGTGGCGCAGGGGAACAAAGCGTGACTGTAAAATCGACTGGTTGTAGGTTCGACCACCACTCGAGGAAGTGAAATATTTATTTACATTTAAATTTTCATTCCTTCGCTCTGGTGTCGAGACAAATCGCGGCGTTAAGTTCCGCCACTCAGCACGCAATGCCTCCAGAATTCGGCGGAAAGTGGCCTCTGCCTACCCTGCTGTGCGCGGATTTCAGCGTGAAAATGATTTGATTTTTTAATTTTTTAACCAGTATTAAAAATAATAGACGATATTGATAAACATATTGTTATATATTGGGACCGTCGTAACGCAGTGGGAGTTCCTCCTCTGGGGAAAAATATTTTCATTTCCCCACTCAGTGCGGCCTGGCACTCTGCTGTACACGTGCCTAAACCAAAAAAAAAAATTGCTATTGAAAAAGGCACAGTGCTGAAATTTAATTATTACATTCGATTATTGAGAGTCCATAATACACGAAATAAACGAGTTGATATCATTTACAACCAATCTAGGGCTATCGTACATACGATGTATCTCAATAAAAAAAAACTGAAGTAAGAATAAGGGTGTTTTTCTAACTACCCCTGTTCTAACTTCTACTTTTAATGGTGAATGACGGAATTATATATTTTTATATATGGCATATACAAATGTAAGATCAACAACATTTTCAGCTTCACGATGTACGCCTGATAGAGCAGGATAATTGCGAGACTTAACGCCGCGCTTAGTCTTACTAGGTTTAGAAAATGAATATAATTCAATTTCTTGAGCGGGAATTGAACAAACAACTTTCAGGCTTACAGTCACACTCTGTAAACCTGAACCATGACCACTTCAACAAATTAAAAATATAAATAATATTTTTTTTAAAACCTAACATATACATGTATTTAGTTTGAACTTGACATGTGTTAAAAAAGTGCTCTTTGTCATAAAATGTCGGCGAGCATTTTCCAATCTTAGGCACGTTTTATCAAAGGTTCTTTACTTTGTTTGTTTTAGTCATATTTTTGAGTAAAATGATAAAACGGCATTTAAAATATATGCTTTTCTAGGCAGAGCGAACCTGGGAACCTAGCTTAAGACATTCCGTTCCCACAAGGAGTCGCATTAACGGTCACCTCAATAAAATGGATTAAATACATATTGAAATTAATTAAAAAAATATATGAAAAAATTATTCATAAATATAGAATATAAATAAATAGAACCATTTTTTGTTCGTATATGACAGATACTTAAAAAAATATCCGATGTTATTATTTATATCATCACATGCTCTTCAGACTTAGTATTTCGGCCTTTAGCGCAATATTTGTGATTGATCGAGAGCTTTCATAGCGTTCATGTCAGCATCTATTAATATTCTACATTTATGAAAAACTTTTTCATATATTGACTGCTATTTTTAATATCAGGTATTTAATAAAATGAATAGGTCATTGAAAAATAAAATGTTACCATTTCATGCCGCATTCAGCACGGTAGGTGTGAGAATTAAAACACTTGGTTCCCCTTAATGTCGATCTTTGTCTTATTACTAAAGCGAGAAAAAGGAACACGGAGTGTCCAAGAGGGAATTCAACCCGTAACCGACGTGTGCATTACATTTAACACTACTGTGGATTCCCTCATTCGAGTTTCCTCGTTTTGGCAAGATAAAGCGCAACGTTAAGTTCAATGCAAAAAAACCAGTACATTATGTAGTTACATATTTTTCACACAAAAAGATTTATAGTAATATTGAATTCAAAAGTAATAATATTAGAGAATCACAAATAAGGCCCCTAATGGATGCCTATGTAAATGTTTGTAGGTAATGTACAAGCTTTGAGGCGGTTTGGAGTACACAGAATATTGATTTGCTATGTTTTTTTTTTTACTTTAACACTGTATGCCGCATACGCGACGTAGACAAACGGAACCCAGTGTTGTGACGCTGCGTTTCCCATTTTTATCTGAGTGTTCGAGACATTGTGTATTAAGTGGTGAAACTTCGCTTGCCACGGTAGAGACAAAAATATATTAAATGATTATCATTTCCCTGAGTTACAACCGAACCCACTACCGTCGCGTTTACCCATAGCGGCGCAACGGCACCTGGATATAAAAAATTAAATAAAATTAGCTTTACGCTGTATCTCACAGGTCAGAGGGAATATAGTTTTAAGACACTACCGTGTTGAGTGGCGTAACTCAACACTGGGGATTTGCTTTGTGCCAGAGCGAAAAAATGAAAATATAATAATAAATAATTATTCATATCCCCTAGTGGTGATCGAACCCACAACCAGTCGCGTATACATACAGTCACACTCTTATGCCCCCGCGCCACGACTAGCTTCATAACATATAATTACATCAGAATTAAACTAAAACATAATTACAGAACATTGAAATGACGGTCGAAAATGCTTTAGTAGTATAGGAAACGCGAGTATGTCACGGCCAGAGTACTCTACTGTGCTTGACATATGTAATTTAGTTCGAATTGAGTACTCAGTAGTAGCAACTTGTCGTGAAGCTGTTCACAATGTGAACGAGGGTCGGAGTCTTTGAATATTTAAATGAGGCCGCGAGGCCGTCGTGGCGCAGGAGCAGAAGATGGTTGTGGGTTCGATCACCACGAATGGGAATGAATTTTATTATTATATTTTTAACTCGAACAAATAAATATATTTAATATTTTCGTTTCTGTGTCATCTGCATTCGTTGGAACTGGATTGAGCTGGTATTAGTAAGAACGAAGTGTCTGTAAACTCTAAGTCAATTCCCAGGATATATTTTATAGTAAATGAATATAGCTATACTTTAATTGTTTGTGTTTTTTTCGTGTAGTTAGACCACAGAATTCTTTAGGTGAAGCGTGTTGGGTAGCGGAATTCAATGCCATGCTTTGCCTCGACACCAGAGCAAAGAACAAATTGAAAAATTAAATAACTCATTTCCTCGAATGGGAATCGAACCGAACACGCTTGTAACCCACGACGACTGGCGTCTAAAAAAAACCTTCATGAATACATCATTAGGTTTTTTTTATCCATCTTTTTATCCGACTATAAAAAAATATATTTTCATTTAGGAATACTATAAACAACATATTCTCCACATATATATCGAAGCAATATGCTACAACGAGTTGAACGATGAATAAAAATGTATTTTAGTCGTTAACGCTAGAAGTAGGTTGTTTACGCGCAGCTTATCTAACAAAAATACCCGCCTGACGCAATATGTGACGGTACTTGTATAGGTGCAGATATGTATAGGAACGTAAATATAACGTTAAAGTTTCACGCTGTATCCCGCATATAGCGGGGTAGCGAGAGGGGACGTAGTGTTAAGACACTTCGTACGCTACTTTTCAATTTTATTGCAGATTGAGTGGCGGAACTCATTACCGCGGCTTGTTGTGTCCACTTACTGTTCGATTAGAGTAGATTTTTCATATTAAAAGTTGTTATTCATAGAGATAATGTCTATTTATCTATCTATCTATAAATTATTCATGTAAAAACAAATAAAATTAACTCTTTATTATCCTTAAATGGATGAATGTCATATCATGATTATTCTAGATGGTTTATTTTGATTTTATTTGTTTATATTAACATGTCTTAAATTATTATTGTACATATTTTGACATTTATTTATTTATATGATTAAATACAGCAAAAACAACTTATGAGAGAAAGGAGACAAATAACCTAACAAAATGTTAATTCGATTCGCTTTATCTTCTTTAAAGGTATTATAACCAAGTTATACAAAATATTTACATAAATTGTAGCCTATAAAGCTTAAGCTATATTACTCTAGAGTTTCATCTAAATGCGTTTAATAGTTTTTATTTGACAGTGGAACAAGTACCTTACATATTTTCACATTTTGAGTATTTGTACTATTTCGTAAGATAACCACAAATGCTGTTATGTATATAAATTGAAACTTTTTTGAATTTGAATTTAAATTTCAATGCCTAACAATCTATTAAAGTAAAAAAATCATATTAATTTAAATCAACTTCACGCTGTTTCCCGCATTCAGCAGGGTAGGCAGAAGGAACTTAGTGTTAAAACACTCCATTTCCCACTTTCCGCCGAAATATTCGAGGTATTTCGTGTTGAGTGGCGGAACTCAACGCCAAGCTTTTGTCTTGGTGCCAGAGCGAAGAAATGAAAATATTAATAAATAATAATTCAATCCCTCGAGTGTGATCGAACCAACAACCGTCGCATTACCGTGACACCCTTGAGCCCCAGCGCCACGACGGCTTCTATTATTATTAAGGTTAAAGATATTATTAAATATTAATTGACTAGGAAATTTGAATAGAAGAGGGAACCTAACAAATAAAACTTGTACCTCATTTTTCACTTAATTTTGAGTAGGTGGAGGAACCCCACTTCTCTATCTGACGAAGAAATGAAAAAATATATAATTATTAACGGATATCGAACATGTAACTAAAACAGTCAAACATCGTACTACTACACCACATTGACCTCAATATATACGGCCGCTATATTTTATGACATTTGAAAATAGTATACTCGATTACATTGACTGTAGTCCAACTCGGTATAAAAGCATTCCATCATAATTTAACCAAACCGATAATTTTGTTAGTATTTGTATCGATATTTCACAATATTTAGAGTTTATGTGCAAGAATTTAACAATTACTCATTTTATAAAGTTAGTAAAGCTTATTTTTAGTAGATTACTTACTTACCATTTATATAAAATTAAATTAAATCAGCTTCACGCAGAAGGAACCTAGAGTTAGGAGACACTCCGTTCCCCACTTACCGCCGAATTTTGAAGGCATTGCGTTGAAGGCATTGAAGGCACACTAGAGCGAAGAAGTCGATATATAATAAATAATAATTTTAATAAATATTTCATTTCCTCGAATGGTGATCGAACCCACAACCAGTCGCGTTTACAGCTACAGTTTGTGCCCCTGCGCCACGACTAGCCTCACTATCTATATAATTATTAATATTCGTGAAAGATTTTATAAAAAATCAAAGGGGCAAAAGCCTGCTCCGCGACAGATTGTTAGTTAAATTCAAACTCTACGTAAAGAAAATTTTAATATTTTCATTTCCTCGGTCGTAACGAGGCAAAGCGCGGCGTTAAGCTCGTCTCAACACACAAAACCTCTAGAATTTTGCGGAAAGTGAATAGCGGAGGTGTCTTAATGAGAAGGAAGGGCCTTAATAGTAGGTTCACATGTTCCATCTGCAAACTCTGTTATGTGCGGGATGCAGCGTGAAACTATAAAATAAATATTCTAGATATAATACAAGTTGTATGTGTTATTCATATAAACTTTCCTCTCAAATCACTCTGTATGTTGGTGAAAACCACATTAAAATTAATTGTGTCTCACCTTAAGAGAGAATGAATTACCCTGAAGTCACTCGGGAAAATCTTAATCAGAAATCATAATCAAAAAATGAAAATCCTTTTTACGCAGAATATATAACTATCAACCGGTGACCACAACTCGTCGACCGCACTGTACCCTGCTATTTATGCATAATAAAAGCTTTAAACCAAACAAAAAAATCATTTATATGCATATGTCGTTGTAACTTTATATAAAGTTATTTTTCGTATTTGTTATTAGAATTAAATTACATAAATCTCTCTTTCTTTGAGCTACCACAGTTAGTAAACGTAATTAGATACGTGATCTTATTTACAGATAAAGAATTTATAATAAAATATATGTATATTTTTTTAACTATACACTGCAGGCAGGGAGAACCTGGGAACCTAGTGTTAAGCCATTTTCTAGAAGTATTGCTCGTTGAGTGGCGGAACTTAACGCCGCTGGTGTCGAGGCAAAGCGTTGCCTCGACACCAGAGCAAAGAAAATAATTAGATATTTCATTTCGTCAATAATGTCATTTGTATATTATCATTAATCACAATATAAAAAGTACCTATTCAGTGAAGTCGTGGTCGATGCCCAAGTATGCGACTGTAAACTTGACAGGTCGTGGGTTCGATTCCCGAGGAGATTGAGGCATTCAGTTCCGCCAACTTATACGCAATGCCTCAAGAATTCGTCTAAAAGTGGTGAACGGAGTGTCTTAACACTAGGTTCCGTCTACTTAGCCTGCTATATACGGGATAAAGCGTGAAGTTGAAAAAACAAATCAAGCTCGCCTCAGTTAGAAAATAGAAACGACAAATTCGATTGGCCTATCGGGCATACCTTCCCACACAATACGTAAAGGATTCGATCAGGTGACCGTCGCTCGTTAGCATATTCATAACTGATTATAACTTCCTGCATACATTTGCCGCAAACGAACTTGGCACTGTCAATATGTGCTCATTATGTTTCGAGTCGAATGGCAAAAAGTTGTTTATCAAATCTCAAGAGATTATTCGGAGTTTTGAAAGTTATTTAAATGTTAAATAGAAATTATGTTTGAATATGAGACCAGTCGTGGCGCAGCGGCACAGAGTGTGACTGTGTGTTATATCGATTGGTTGTGGGTTCGATCCCCGCTCTAGGAAATGAAATATTTATTTACATTTATATTTTAATTTCTTCGTTCTGGTTTCGAAGCAAAGCGGAAAGTGGGGAATGGAATCTTAACACTAGGTTACCTCTGTCTACCTTGCTGTGTGCGGAATACAGCGTGAAGCTGAAAAAAATACTACAATACAAGTGTATATATTATAGCAACATTATACTTTTATTAGTTATACTTAACCTAAGTGATAGCTTACTTAGTATTCGGAAACTTTATAGGCCATAAACAAAGGCTAAATAGATTCTAGGTACAGCGGGGATTGTAAAAATTTCACTTTTATTTTCTTTTCATATCTCTTTTCTTTGAAAAACTGATTATTATCTGGCAATAAATTTTTATTTAGTGCTTTATTTGTTTCTATGATTATTATTATATTAGGCCTGGGACCATCGTGGCGCAATGTGACATCTGTATCTGATTGTAACCGTTACGGTTGTGGATTCTATTTCCACGGAAATGAAATATTTAATTTTTAGTAACGAGACCAAGCGCGGCGTTGAGTTCCGTCGCTTCACACTTTACCTTTTCTTTATGTATTTATATTTGTTATCGGATACGCTCTTCTATAAATACTTTTTATACAAAACTTGAACTTTTCTTCCAATTGATAAATGATAAACTAACGCATACTTCAATAATTTCTTTTTTTAATAGTATTTTTTTTTAGTAAAATTAAATTAGTACGTTGTAGCGACTCGAATTAATATTATTATAGCGTTTTCCTCAATTGCGTAGTAAATTGCAGGAAAAAATAATTCAGTACCGGAAATATAAATACCTATTTTAATATAAAAATATTATAAACTTCATTAGTAATTTCTATATTAATGAATAAATGAAAATGTTTTTTAAAGATGTATGTGAATACAGAGTAAAAATATTAATTTAACTATCTGATTTGTTTTAAAACACGAAAGAAGTTCTATATTTATTAACAATTTTTTTATGTTTGTTGGTATCAACCAAGGAAATAATAACATTAGGATTATAACTACTAAATACTACGAAAACATTTAAAAATGAATTTAAAAAAATGCCCGTTTTGGCCCAAATTCAAACTTATTAAATTTTAAATTTCTATAATTTATTTCTTAAGTTTGTGCCTATAAGAATAGTTTTGAACTCGATTTTTATTATCTTCTTAAAAATATTTTATATACTTACATACTATTTTAATTTTAAATAGATCTAACAACATGAGAAATAAATAAAAATAATCTAGTGTATGGTTAAAAAAAGACCTGGTGGTCATTATTTCCACGGAATTATGGCAGCATGGTATCGTGAGGAAATGTAACGCAGGTACGTTCATCAAAGAAAAATATAAAAAATATATTTTTGGGATATGAACTCATGACTACAAAGTGCGGCGTTGAGTTCTGCCACTCAACAGGCAATGCCTGCAATTCTGGAATTTGGCAGAAAGTGGGGAACGAAGTGTCTTAGCACTAACCTAACCTGTGCCTACCCTGCTGTGTGCGGGATACAGCGTGAAGCTGATTTTTGTTTTAACCAATGACTAACACCTTAAATTAAACATATCACAAGTAGAAAAGATAACAAAAGATAACCGATATGATACAACCATTGCGTCCGGATATGTATGTGTTTCCCGCTTTGATAGGACGACAGTAAATGTGGCGTCAGGTTTCACTACATTCCACACAACGTCTGATTACGACGGCAAGGTCCTACCCTCCGGAATGTCTTGAAACTACTGTTCCCAATTATGTGTAATGGGATAAAATATGAAGCTAAAAAAGGAGAAAACAAGACATTTATATTTATTGTTATCAAAATCCTTAAATAAAGCCCAGACAGATCTAAGCATATGCGTTGGTATAAATAACTATCTCTTTGCTGGTATATTATCAAGTTAATTCCGCAAATCCGATGTTAATAAATTTTCTTTTTTAGGTCCTTTCCTAAATCAAATCAAAATGAATTTTCTCCGGAAAAAATAAAAGAGTTGATAAATTGTTTTTTTTCAACTTCACGCTGTATCCAACTCATATCAGTGTAAGTAGAGATAACCTGGGAGCATAGTGATAAGACATCCCGTTCCCATTAAGACACTTCCGTTCCTTACTTTTCATTCTGGAGACATTGAGTATTGATTGGCGAAATTCAACCAAACGAATATCTCTTCTCTATTTATATAATAAGGCAGTAAAAATATTTTGTGTTTACATTTGATAATTTTCACTGAAATGGATAGAGGGACACGTGAAAAGAGAGAAATCAAAAATTTATTTTTTGAATTTCTTGTCTGTCTGTCTGTCGATTTGTATGGTCACATTTTTCTCAGAAAGTACTGAACCGATTTACTTAAAAGTTTCACCAACTGCTTTGTTTTAACTCAACTTAACAATTAAAGTGTGTTTCATCAAAATCGGTTCATTAAAAAAAAGTTGAAGAATGCCATTCGAAACGTCTTGGTTATATGACTGTATCTTTCTGATATATATAAATATCTATAGACTTCAGATATATATAAATATATATATCTGAAGCACTATTATATAATATTTTGTACAAAAAAGTAAACAAAATGTTATTGTTAGTGGAGATTACCTTCATAAATCGTAACAGTTAAGTTTAAGTCGTAATTAATTCAACAAAGAGATAAAGAACGATTTGATCTTCAAGGAAATATCAAGTAAATACATAGATTTTTTGGTTCGTTCGTTCGTTTGAAATAAATC
>DWAP01005248.1:0-10298 GCA_018230625.1 Heliconius eleuchia | reverse complement strand
TTCATACATGCCCTCCGGGGGATCCTCATGCTTTTTACGTGACCTTCCTCCAGTAACTTTGATACTGTGTTTTCGAAGGTCAACCGAGGTCTCCCCCTAAAATTAAATTTTTACTTTTTTTTATTTGTACTGCAAGTTATCACTTCTTGCCAAATTTCATAATTATATGTCCACTGGAATCATCCTAAAACCCCATAGTTTTTAATTACGCGAATTTCATATAAAATCCAGTAATAATGATGTATAAACGCTCCTATTTAGATATTCAGATTGATATGTCCATGACGAGGTAAATGCTATTTTCAGACGGACATACGGGCAACAAAGTAATCCTCAGGGTTCCGTTTTTTTTTTCATTTTAAGTTACGGAACCCTAAAAATTATTTACAGTAATTTTAATATCATTAAAAAATTCCTTTCAAATATGTGAAAAATTCAAGAAACTGCCCGTTAGTGTCAACAGTAACTGTATTTATTGAGGACTTACGATATTGATACACATTAGCGGCGATTCAAATGTGTTAATCATAACAATTACACATTATCTTTACATAATGGGTATAATATAACAATAAATATATCGTGTTTACACAAAGATTTTTTTTTTAATGGATTCATAATAGGTTTGGGTAACATTAGTTAAACCCAAATCGTTTTAATTATAGAGATAGTTAAATAATTTAATGTCGTATAAATAATCATTTAAATATATAAAAGAAGAAACAATGTTATTTATTACATATGTTTTGTTGCTGAGTGATAGATAAAGCGCAATAGAAAGTATAGCGTCAAGAAAGTTGGAACTTAGAAAAATATTATTGCGGGTTATATAGAGAAGCGATTTCTCGATATTTCGATACGATTACGATTTCGATACGATGCGATTTATACGAAAAGAGGAAAAATGAAATTTAACTTTTTATAATACGCGCGTAATTACACGGACGGACGGACGGACCATAAAATGAAAAAGCAGTGTGCTTAAATACACAGCTTGATATACAAAATAAAAATCCTTAATTATTTTTCATTATATTTAGTTTAGATTTTTTTTTGTGTTTATATTTTTTGTATGTATAGGAATGTCACTACGTCAAAAACTTAAGAGACCAATACGTTGACATTACATATGAGAAAAATTAAATACACAAGCTGTGTGTTGTGGCGGAGTTCGTGGAACTTGGAATTCTTATGTTTAATTATTTTCTTTTATTCAACTCGGACTATCTCAGGAACAAAGACTACTTACTAACCAAGTACCAATTATATCGTAGACTATAATTCTAGTTCTAAGCCCTTGCTTTAATGAGCGTAAGAACTTTGTTAATCTTGTAAGTAGGACAGTAACAAGCTATTAATGTACTTTCATTGGGACAGTGTAAAGTTTTATTAATTATTTTATATTTATCTGTATTTTTGCAATACGTTTAAAATTTAGTAAGGGATGATGATAAGATTTTTTTTGTGCGGGATACAGCGTGAAGCTATTCACGCTGTATCCCGCACATAGGCAAAAGGAAAATGCGAATTTAGTGTTAAGAAATTCCGTTCATATTAGAACACTTTCGTTGCCCAGTTTCCGCTGCAATCCAGAGGCATTGCGTATTGAGTGGCAGAACTCAACGGCATGCTTTGCCTCGTTACAAGCGCAGTAATATTTAAAATAAAAAAAATAAATATTTCGTTACCCTAAATGGGAATCGAACCTATAAACATCACGTTTACAGTCGCACATATGTGCCACGGCCTAATTCTAACATAATATTTACATTACAGCTTAAACCTTGAAAGGCAAAATTTAAAAGCTAATAATTGCTAAGTGTAGGGTAGTTCAAAAATTACTCGTTCTGTTTGCCATTAGATATAAATTAAGCTCGACCATTAAATAGTACTTTAACAAATATGACTGTAAAAGTAATCTAAATCTACTCTACGCTACAAGGTAATCTTGTTAATTATTATTAACGATAGATCATGTTTATTATATTTGGAATAATTGACGAATATAGGCAATGTAAGTTAGATGTTTGTTAGGAAGTATAACTATAAAAGTAATTTAATTAAGGTTCCGTCATAGCATTTGCTAAGAGTCGATTGAAATTCCGCTCGATGAAACATTATATTAAGTTAGAACTAGAACCGCTAGAACTTGTGAGTTCGATTTCTACTTAAGGAATTCAATAATTACATTTCTTCGCTCCGGGGTTGAGGTAAAGAGCGGCGTTGAGTTTCGCCACTCAACACGCAAAGCCTTTAGAATTCAGCGAATAATAGAGCGTCTTAACACTAGATTCCGTGTGCCTACCCTGCTGTGTGCGGGGTACAGCGTGGCGAAAAAAAAACTATATTACTTTTTTTTGCTTATTTTTGCTTATCAACATGCGTATATGTAAAACCAAACCCAATAAGTCATGCATGGGTCTACTAAACTACAGTTTCTCTATATAACGTTTAGTTTTACAAAAAAGCTATAAAAAAGGTTAAATCATAATTATTTTGTATTAATAGAACGTCGTGCTCATGGGTATAGCGTCTCAGTGTAATTGTTACAGTTGTAGATTCGATTCCCACTAGGGGAAAATTAGCTGTTTTTATTGCCTCTCCACGGTGACAACCACCTCCACCATTCAATGTCTCGAAAACTGAACGGTAAGTGCGGAACCAAGTATCTTAACACTAAGTTCCCTTACCTATCCTGCTAAAAAATCATAATCTTCTATAAACACAAAATCAATTTTTAATATTTAGTTTCTGCTAAAAACAATCAAAGTTATCTAATTATACACTTCGAATGATTCACTAACTGCTGAATCATCTTAATAGTTACGAACAATTCGATTGTAGCCCACGCTTCGTCTGTCTTCATGATTTATTGAGATAACCAACAAAATATAAACATACCTAGGTAATAGGTATATATATACAGAATTGTGGTATTGTTTGAAATAATAAGATGTTGTATTATGACAGTAGAAGATAAATAATTTGAAAGTTTGACCCTTAAATGTGCTGTAGTTTATTAAAATAATTAAAATATTGGTTTTGTTTCTATATATTTTTGATACATTAAAATGGATGCTAGTTATATCCACTAAACGGTAACAATAATTTATTATATTTAAAACATTGAGGCTAGTTGCGGCGGAGGGGCACAAGCTTGTTGTTGTTCTTCTGGCTTTGAGGCAAAGCGCGGCTTTGAGTTCTGCCACAGACAAATAGAGGAAGAGTTAGAATACGGAGTGGAACGGAGTGTCAACACTAGGTCCCAGAATTTCTCTTTCTTCCCTGTTATGTGCGTATCCCGCACACAGTAGGGTACGCAGAGGTAACCTAGTGATAAGACACTCCGTTCCCCACTCTCTGCCGAGTTCTGGAGGCATTGCGTGTTGAGTGGCAGAACTCAACGCTGCGCTTTACCGCGATACCAGAGCGAAAAAATGAAATTATAAATTTTAATTAATAATGAAATATTAATTCCTCAAGTGGAGATCGAACTCACAATCCATCGTGTTCACAGTCACAGCGAGAAGCTGATAAAACTAAAAATATTGACAAATATAATATAAAACCACTGTAAAGAATTAAAATGCAATTTGATTAATGTATAGTAATTTAATTAACAGATTGCTGTATTTAGTATGTAATTATAAGTATTTATATTATAATTAATTATTGCGTTGGTGGTATTGAATGAAATAATATACTCGACGGTATTGCATCTTAATGATGTAGTAAAATTTAATGTACAATACGATCGTCAAGTCGTGGTCGCTGTGAAGTTAAGGTTTTCTGATATAATGCATTTTGTTTACTCGGTTAGAAAATATTGAAAAATAAGAAAAGTTCGAATGGTTTAATCTGCTCAGCTTTCTATAGCTAAGTTCGGGGCGGCCACGACTTGTAAAATTTTAAATCAATTTATTATGTTTTTATTAAGTCAAACCTAAACAAACACTGCAATTTGGTTACAAAAAAAAGGTTTATCTTTATATACTTTAACAATATTTATTTTCACATCATTGAAACATAGTTTACAGAGTTTATATTAACTTAATATTTATGTTCTTAGATAGCTCACATTTCGTGGGTGGGAATGAAGACAATGAATAGGCTCCTGTACACTTTGAACTACCTACATTTGTTTCTTATAGTTTAGTTAAGTTGAGGCCAGTCGTGGCGGAGGGGCGCAAAGTGTGACTGTAAAATCGACTGGTTATGGATTCGATCTTGACTCGAGGAAATGAAATATTTATTTACATTTATATTTTCATTTCTTCGCTCTGGTGTCGAGGCAAAACGCGGAGTTGAGTTTCGGCACTCAATACGCAGTGTGTCCAGAACTTGGCAGAAAGTGGGGAAAGGAGTGTCTTAACACTAGATTCCCTCGCCCTACTCTGCTGTGTGCGGGATACAGCGTGTAGCTGATTTTTAATTTAAATAATTTGATACTAGACGTAACGATTATAGCATGCGATTCCGTTCTGGTATGCTTAAAAGGAAACCCCTGCATCCCGTATGCTTCCTGAAACAACCAACGAAAATGAGCCCTAAAACTGAAAAGAAAACAAGAGCTGTCCCACAATAGTAAACCGCACTCAAATAAGCTACAAAAATGCTATTAACAGCGTAGTTACGGGATAAGTTAAAAGATTATACAAACATACATATAATTACGATTTATCTTCAATACTAGTACATCTCTTTAGTAATAAGGTTAACAACATGCCATTATTGTAACGCATCGATACCATCGATCGATATCTCGCAAGAAAACCTTCCGAGTTGCCGATCAGGTCTTGTCAGATACAAGAGATTTCTTTAAAATACAATAACTTCTTGTAAAAAATCGATTTATAACCGGATCCGGTGAAAATGAAAACATCAATGTTACTTTACTACTGGTTGAAATGTAACTGTTGAGATTGCATAATATTTGATGGCACTGTTTATTATTTTTTTTTATGTGTAAACGTCATTTTTTTACTTTGAAATAAATATATTAAGCCTTTACTTATTTAGTTTAGATTTTTTTTTGCTTTTGTGTTTTTTTATATATTTTCTTATCTTAGTGTGAAAAATATTTTCAAAATGATAGAAATTTGAAAAAGTTAATAATAATTTGAGAAATAAATACATTGAGGCCAGTCGTGACGCAGGAGCACAAAGTGTGACTGTAAATCGACTGGTTCTGCCACTCAACACGCAATGCTTCCAGAATTACGCAGAAAGTGGGGAACGGAGTGTCTTAACACTAGATTCCCTCTGCCTACCCTGCGATGTGCAGAATACAGCGTTAAGCTGTTTTTTTTTTTAAATACTTTCTATTTTAGTAAAGCTAAATACATTCGATTTTGTTAAACATTGGGATATATTTTTCGCTACAACACCAAATTTAGATCAACTTAACGTTGAATTATATCGTTTTATCTTACTCTGCTATATTAGGAGTAATTTTATTAAGTCTCGCAATGGTATTAAAGCGTCACTTTACGTCACCCCTGATTTATGATGCCAGTTCACATTCTAGCTTCAACTATCTGGACCTTACTAGTATGGGGCTTAGAACAAGTTTTTGTTTCGTCCAGTATTTTTGTAATATTTTTTAACTGAGTGTGACTGTTATTGCAACTGGTTGTGGGTTCGATCCAGACTCGAGGAAATTAAATATTTGTTTAAATTTATATTTTTATTTATTCGCTCTGGTTAAACGCGGCGTTATGTTCCGCCACCGTGATGCCTTCACAATTGGGCGGAAACAAGGCAACGAATTAACGCTGGCTTCCCTCTGCCTACCCTGATGTGTGCGTGTTACAGCGTGAAGCGGATTTTTTATGTTTTTATTTCGCAGCTTATTAACTCTTGTATATTATTATAAATGCTGGATTTTTTTATTTTCGAAAGGAATGCTTAAGGAGATTGTATAATTGATATGAATACCGAAAATTCTTTAGATAATATCGATAAATTAAAATATTTGCCATACGTAGGTAATATGTTTAATAATGTCGTATTATTATTAGTTTTTTAAATGTTCAACATATTTTCGGAACAGGAATTACGAAGTTATTTAGTTATGTAGTCCTTATAGAGGCATCGCTGGATATTGGAATTTAACGGTATATGTTGTTTTAGTTATAGTAGCATTTATTTGTTTTAAGATATTTTAATTTTATATATTTTTTAAATATACAAAACCACTTCAATAAAGATTTTCAATTTTCAGTAAAAATTATATGAACTTCTTAATTTTGATATTATCTATGTTATTTGTTTTCCATATCTTCACTATTATGTATTTCACGTTTCGTTCTCAAGTACAATATAACATTATACAATATTTATAGGTTGTATAGTGTACAAAATAATTAACTCTTATGTAGGTACAAATTTCATGGATTGTAAGTTTTTGTATAAGTTTTTTAGTTTCACGCTGTGTTCCGCTGTATTTCATAGCAGGTTCGGCAAATGGAACCTGGGAACCTGACTTCAAGACCCTCCGTTCTCATTAAAACACTTTCTATTCGCGCGGAACTCATCTCAGCCCCTCGTCTCGACATCAGAGATAAGAAATGAAAATATTAAATATTTAATTTTCTCGAGTTTGAATCAAACCCGAAGGTGTGCTCCTACCTTTATTTTTATTTCTTTATTACATATAAATTTTTAACTTTATCTATTGTTTTTTAAAACTGAGTCTTTATTTTAAAGAATCTAAGATAATATTTTGTATGTATATGAAATATTCGTTTTCAAATAACTTTATTTACTTAATTCCAGTACCAATATACAAATTACAAACTATAAAAAAAAGCAAATGCTATACAAAATGAAAGAAACTTCAAACCAACCCATTACAAACAACAAGTGAAGAATAAGTCAACTTCACGCTGTATCCCGCACATAACATGGTAGGCAGAGGGAACCTTGTGTTAAGACACTCCGTTCCCCAATTTCCGCCGAGTGCTAGAGGCATTGCGTGTTGAGTAGCGGAACTCAACACCGCGCTTTGCCTCGACACCAGAGCGAATAAATGAAAAAATAAATGCACATATATATTTAATTTCCTCGAGTGGGGATCGAACCCACAACACACTTTACAGTCACACTTTATGCCCCTGTGCCACGACTGGCCTCACAAGTGAAGAAGGAACTGAATATTTTTACTATACCCCATAAATCTGAAGTCAACTGTATTATGCGACCTCGGTAACGGTTACCGGATTAACTTAAATACCGTTCGCGGCAGTGACAAATAACGTAAGTTGTTATAGTTGCGTGTTGTGCTTCATTGCATGTGAGAATAACTTCTATAGTATTTAACTATTTATACTATAGTTAAAAATAATATTTAAGTTTTAAACTATACAATGAACGGATGAATAACGGTAAATTTTTATTTAACATTATTACATAGGCCAGTTGTGGCGCAGAGGCACAAGATGTGACTGCATAATTGACTGGTTGTGGGTTCGATCCCACTCGACTCGGGGGTCGTGGCAAAGCGCGGCGTTGAGTTAAGCCACTCAACTCGCAAACCTCCAGAATTCGGCGGAAAGTGGGGAACAGAGTGTCTTATCACTAGGTTCATTCTTCCTACCCTGCTGTGTGCAGGCTGAAGCTGAGTTTTTTTATATCGCATAGAGGTATTAGGGGACGGCTCCTGGTTGTGAATGCGAAGGTTGCGGCTACGATTTTCTTTCGGAACCTTAAATTGTGGCATTTTTATGTCCCTCTTCTTCCGGTAAAAAGAGAAATGATATTCTTTTGCTTGAACAGCGAAAATGAAACAAAGTGTTTTAATTCCCTCCTCCTAGCATGCTATGGATATAAAAATCTGTTATTAAAATATTCATATTTGCTTTTTGAGAGGATAAAATTAATTTTTGTAAATATTTTTTTTCATAATTTTCATACCTTTATAAAATTTAGCTAAACATTTTTTAACTTCCTATTGCCGCTGTACTTGATCTGCCTTTTGTTAAAATTGATAATATACATATAAGAAAAAAAAATGAATTTTTAATGGGCAGAGAAAAAAAAACATAAAAAATATCCATATATTACAAAGCCATTTGGTGGGAATTGCTCGGAAATAGCTCATAAGGCAGATGTCGTGGACACTATACGCGGGCTCGTATCTAATAACATTAGCGAAGTACCAATGCAGATGGCCTGTAACGGCGAAATAATGCTCGAGCTAATCTGTTAAGTCGTTTCACCAACTTTCGTTTGGAAGTAGTGGTTGTGAGTTAGGTATAAGAGTACGCTTTGTGAACCTTAATGTCTTTTTCTTTTGATTCGCTTAATATTGTTTATTTGTAAACTAGATGCTGTTTTCTGCATATATCAGTTTAGTGTGAAAAAATCTAATAGTAAGACACTCCATTTCTCACTTTTTGTGCAATTTTCCAGATATTGCGTGAGATTTGAGTGATGGGACTGAATGCCGCTTGGTATTTTTACTGGAGCGAGAAAAATAGAAATAATTTTGTTCATTCCCCCAAATTGGACATGAATCCGAAAGCGTTGCGTTATTTTCGTACAGTTTGCCGCTACGCCACGACCGCCTCCAAATTTATTTAAGTAAATTTATAGCGTACATTTTTTTTTCAATGAATTTTTAAACACAACGCCTCGTTATTAGAGCGAAGAAACGAAAATATTAAATATTTTCGTTTAAACCTACCAAACATCGCATTTCTCACTTTGGTAAACCAATGAGCAGCATTGAGTTCGATCACTCACCAAATTATATCACCAATATACAAGAGAAATATACCATACATATGGCTTAGTGATTAGAGCGCCTGGTCGATTTCCAGGAGGCGCGGGTACGAATCCCGCTACATTATTAATTTTTTTACGTTTTCTAAATAAATCTTTTTCTGTTCTAACTGTGGAAGTTACTCCACCTCTCCTCCTTAAAAAAATGTTACAAAATCCTGTAATATGCGGAATAAAGCACGTAGTTAAAAAACATATTATATTTATCTATAGTTTAGATCTTCTATACAAAAGAAAATATCTACAAAACTAAGTTTAACTGGGGACTACTAAAAATATTACACTATAAACTTCTCAGGTAACACTGTTTACATGAACATAAAACGTATATAAATAGTGACTATGTAAAGTTTTATAGTCTTCATATAATATTTTATACTTAAAAGGGTAGGATGATAGTGAATAATATCCATACGTTATGGCTCTCTTACAAAAATTGTGGTTTTAGATATAAAATCAGATTTTCTACTTGGGATTTTATGAAATTGTTGTGTATATTGTATGGCTGCTCAAGACTTATATGTAGATAGTGATTCTATAAATTGGTAGAAAATATATTTTATAATGATTAAAAGATTTTTGAAGAAAATTAATTAGGACCCTCCCTAGTTAATTTGATTTTAGTCTTCGAATTATTCTTAAAATGATTTAATTTATAGAGAGCGTCGTGGCCCGGTAGCACAAGGATGTAACTGAAACGCAACGATTGAGGGTTTGATCCCCAATTAATAAATATCTGGGACTAGATGTTCAGGGGTTCGAAGCGAAAAGAAACGGGATAAATGTTTCATTAAGATAAAATATTTACCTCCTGTGATTGTATATGGCGAACTTATATGCAATCACTAATATGTGTCGAAAATAAAAAAATAAAACACTGAAGCCCTTAAAAAAATGTAAACAAAATACAATAGAATATGAACGTAAGGCTTAGTAGTCAGGGCGCTTGGACGCTTTCTAAGAGGCGTGGGTTCCAATTCTGATACGTTCAAATTTTTGTACGTTTCTAAAAATGCATTAATAAAATATGAGTTAGTATACCAACAATCACAATTTTAAAAAAAAACCAAATAGATTTAAATCATTCATTCTCAAATGTAGATTCAAAATCGTTTTTTTACAAAACTCAAGATAAATTATGATAAAAATCTATTTCTGGAATATGGAGTTCATATATCATGCGATATTTTTGCATAAAAAGTGGTTCCTATGGTCAGCTTCATTTGCGCTTCAGTTTGTCCTCGGGGAAGTATGCAAATCTAGATATAAACCATCTATCAGTACTCAACGACATAAATTATATACTTGTTAAGTTAATTAAATTCAATTTACCTGTTTTAAACGGTTTAACTGCACTTTTTATCATTGAAAACTGTACATAGTTTATTAAAAATATTAATAAAAAAAATAGCTTCACGCTGTATCCCGCATATAACAGGGTAGGCAGAGGGAACCTAGTGTTAACACACTCCGTTCCCAACTTTCTGCCGAATTCTGGAGGCATTGCGTGTTGA
>DWAP01005247.1:0-10298 GCA_018230625.1 Heliconius eleuchia | reverse complement strand
ACTAGGTTCCCTCTGCCTATCCTGCTGTGTGCGGGATACAGCGTGAAGCTGGTTTAATTTTTTCATTTAATTTAATTTTAAATATATAAAGGAATTGGAATACATCATAAACAATTTAATATATATAATTACGTCACGGAGGTGAAGCTGCTAGTAGCAGTTAGTAATATTTATAACCTAGTGGAATAATAAAATAAAGAATAACAATAAGAAAATATTGGAAATTCCACTATAACCACATCACGACAAAAAATAAATATTGCGCAAAACCGAATTTGAACCAGTCCAGTTTAGCACAGAGCACGTGCCTATTCAATGACTCTTATATTGCCACATTACACATTATAATAATCCATAATTTCTTTGCAATCCTTAAGTTTGCGAATAACTCTTAAAAGTGTAATAGAATTCAAAATTATATAAAAATATCTAAATTAGTTATATACATTATAAGGACCGTAAATTACAATTTCATTCAACAATAGTAATAAAATATAGGTATTTAACCAAAAACTACCGTAAGACAATCGTGATATACTGATACTAATACAACAATAACAAGTAAATGTAACATTATTCTGAATCGTGACTCGCTACCTTAATGACGTCTGTGGTGTTATCTTACACTATCTCAACTAGACATCTCGCTCTGTTAACTTCGAATCCAGGACTTGGAACGTCAGATATATCAATCTTTACTCAATTTGATGTTAAACCAAACATTGATAACTAAATTCTAATTGATTAACATCATGTTCATTCATTCTTATTTTGATTGGGATGACGATTTGTTTAGTCGTTTGAATATATATGTAGAATTCGGATTATACAAACATACATACATACAAGCAGTTTTTAAATGTGGCTAAGATGAATAGATGAGAAAAGTCTGAGTATATTTTAAATTAGAATCACACCCAGTGAAAACCAAACTTTGCAATATTAACTAAAGAAAACGGCTATATCTTATTAGAATTATCTTGTATTTTAATTTTCAAGGCTTTTATAAGTTAATAATAATATCAATCACAATGGGTTAAAAAACTAAAAATCATCATCATAATTATCACAAGCCCTATTGTTATTAACTTATTTAATAAATGCTTTATTTCGTTACTTGAGTAAAGTTATTAGACACGAGTTCATTTATTTAATGTGAACACAAAGCAAAGGGGATAATTCAACAAAAACAAAATCAGACCCTTTTGACTCCATTACAATTCAAACAAAACTTTCAGGACTAATAAGGCACAAAGGTAATTACTGCGTATTAGTAGGTAATTCGATGTTGGCTCTCAACTTTTGAAGAGGAAAAACCTACTACGTTTCTGTGACCTCGATTTATGTTTCGATTATCATAAAACAAGAAATGAAGTATTTGTTTAAATTTATATTTTCGTTTCCTCGCTCTGGTGCGCAAAGCGCGACGTTGAGTTGCGCCACTCAACACGCAATATGTCCAGAATTCAGCGAAAAGTAGGGGAACAGAGTGTCTTGACACTAGGTTCCCTCTGCTTACAATTTGTGCAGGATACAGAGCGATGCTGATGATGATGAAGATGAATAAAATGGATTTATATAGTAAGTAACATTTTTATGAAGTTACATTTAAACGGAAACTAATAACAAGGAAGAATGTCACGGTTAAACCTCAGTTACTGAGTAAAAAATGCAAGCAGAAATTTGATTGATAAGAAAATCGTAATTAAGATAGTTAATTAATCAGTGCTATTCTTTTTTCTATAAAAAGGGCCGTACGTAATTGTTCTACAAAAAATGTCTCATACCTACTACTAGTATAGAAAATATTATTTTTTTCCTTGTGTGTACATGTATTGTATAAGTACTTTTGCTTTAGTAATATCATATGTAACACTTACTTATTTTTAATTGTAGCAGTTTCTTTTATTTAAAGATTCTTTGGAAACTAGGGACTATTTAACCCTAAGTTCGCATTTTGTACGTTGATTTTTTATGTGTTGTGCCTCAATAATGGTAGAATGTAATATGAGGTACAAAGAAAGTATAAAAGCAATGACATTACTTACAGTAATTCATAAGCAACCCTTAATTTATTCAATATCGCTCTAAGGTTGTGTTAACTTTGAAACTAATGATTGCATTACGCAACGGTTTTTCCAAATGAAAAAGCAAGTCATTAAGATAAATACATTTACCAGCAATAAGTGACCGCCCGCTGCTTCATTTGCGTGGACTTTACAACCATTTCGATACCACTTCCATTTACTACCTATTATGATTGTTCTTCAATCAATTTTGTTGTAACTTAACGCCGCGTTTTATTTTTCCAGAGTGGGAAAAACCATCCTGATTACAGAGGCTTCTATTTTCCATTTTTATTTGTTAACGAAGACTGTCTACCACAATAAATATCTCTTCCCTTCCCAATAGCCAACTTCTTATTTGTTAAACTTAAGCTGGTCTGTTATGGTAGTTCAGGACGTTGTAGCTCTTTAATTTTTATATTTCATTGAGAAATAGATATTTCTTTCGCATTGATTAATTAACTTTTGCTGAAGCGTTATTTCATTATTTCTTATAATTTAGCTATTATATATTCTTTATCGGTAGTTCCAGGTCTTTATTAAATTTTTATTTTAACAGAAAACGTTTATCATGCAAAACAACGTTGGCCAAGGCAGCATTGCATTGCTTTTTTATTTGAGCTGAACTACTGTACATCAGACATGTCAGTTGTTAAAAATTAGACTAGATCTTGCCCAGGCCTAATAGCTATACAGTAAATAAAAAAAAAAACAATTGAAATCCATCCAGTATTTTGAACATGTATGTGCAATTTTTGAGGCAATGGTAGGCTTTGCCTCTTTACCAGGGCGATAAAATGAAAATATTAAATATTGCATTCCCACGAGTTGTAAATGACTCCTGAAACCCTTGAGCCCCTGTGCTTCGATGGCGTCGGCGAATGAGACAGTTTTATTAGAGTTACTGAGTTAAAAAATAGAGTACCAAGAATTAAATTAATATTCAGACATTCAGACATATAATTTTAATTTAAATTAAATAGTTTGCAATTCCTTTTTAATCATTCTTTTCCAATTAATATTTTTTAAGAAAGTTTTACTGTAGCGCTTGGCGCTACGGTAAAACTTTCTTAAAAAATGGCGCTCCGCTCTTTGACTACCCCGACAGGGATACAGCGTGAAGCTACACTAGATTAGATTTAAGTTATTTTAAGCCAATAATAAAAACCTGAAAATAGCTATTATAAGTTACTAGAAGAGAAAATACTTTATAATAGAAAATATTGTCTGAGATCCATGAAGGTGATCGTATAGAACAGGGGTTCCCAAACTTTTCTTGATCAAGGACCATTGTTATATCATTCTTGGTAGCAGGGACCTATGCATGTAGGTATAATAAAAATTAACTGTGATAATTAAACAGAAACTTCGCGTCACCATCCTCAGTCATAAAATTAAAATCGCTCGCGGACCATATTTAGGATTCTGCGGACCAATGGTGGTCCGCGGATCCCTGGTTAGGAACCACTGGTATAGAGTAAACGTAAGAATAATTATATTAACAATTATTCTTCCAAGTCTTTGTTAAAAAAGCCTTTTTATTCTTTTTAAGGTAGACACGTTTTAGCTCAGAAATATAATATTTAAAGTATCGTAGTTAAATTGCACTTTTATAGATGGTAAAGAACATTTTTATGAAAAACTTATTTTGCAAATCCTATGAGAAAAAATAAGTATATATAGCTGGGATATAGGTTTAACCTTGACATTATTATTAAGAACTTTCCATTTTTTGTAGATTCAGGCTATAGGCAGAGGGAAAGCTCTGTTCACCCAATTTGCGGGTAGACTGACTGAACTAAACTCTGAGCTTTGTCTTGTTACCAGAGTGGGGAAATTATTAATTTTCCAAATGGTAATCGAACCCAGAACCGTTTCATTAGCTACTTTACCAAGACGGCCTCTCATGAACTACTATGTAACATATTCAACAGAGAAGACAGATAAAATCTAGTGTTTAACACCTCGAGTTATGAAGAGTTTAAAAAAGTGTCTCCATTTTCCGTTAATTTTTTAAACTCTTCATCAATCTGGAGGCCGAAACACACCACGTTTACCCCACTGATTTACTACAGCAATTAATTTGACATTCATAATATATATTTATATAATAGCAAATCTTAATTTACATCAACTTTTGTGGTTGTGGATGGGTGGGTTTATTTATTACACGCAAAATAGAGCAAGCCACCGCAATGTATAGTAAATGATTGTCACTGTGCAACCGGGTAGCGGCCTTTTGTTGTATCGACAGTGACAGGTCATTGCGGCGTTAATGGTAGGAATAACTCATTAATCTTACATTCAACTAACGACCGCGGACGCACAATTGATACGAAATATGGTAATGGTTGCCGAATAAATTATAACTTCTTATCCTACCTCCAAATTGTAGAACGAGGCGTTTTATCTTAATGTTGTAAA
Organism: Heliconius eleuchia; assembly: GCA_018230625.1. Taxonomy (NCBI): domain Eukaryota; kingdom Metazoa; phylum Arthropoda; class Insecta; order Lepidoptera; family Nymphalidae; genus Heliconius; species Heliconius eleuchia. Next base: position 5,808 of record DWAP01005247.1, on the reverse strand, counting down.
TATGTTATGAGTTGGATATGTAGGTGTGAGTAAGTATATAGTGTAATATTTGTTTAGTTTCACGCTGTATCCCGCATATATATAGCAGAATGGGCTGAGGGAACTTAGTGTTCTCGAGGCATTACGTGGTGAATGACGGAACTCAGCCCTAAGCTTTGCTTTGATCTTTGGGATTGGGATTTGATCTCCCAAGTGGGAATGGCACCCAAAACCATCGCGCTTACAGTTACACGTTTGTGTCACTGCGCTACGACGGCTTTAGTGCCTATTATGTAATATATAATTAAGTATGTTAATGTAAACTAAAGGTTCTGTGTAAAATAATCTTATAATAGCTTACAGTTTCAATATTTTTTTATGATGTTTGGCATAATATTACAAAAAAATATAACAAAAATTTTATCAATAGACCCTTAGACCCTTCTCAAAGAGACTTAGAAAATATACTCTATTATATGCAAATTTTGCATCAAATTATATATTGGCCGCAATAATAACCTTTATGGCTATTGAAGGTGTCGTCAAAATTACTAAGATATACAGTAAAACCGGAATAATAAAATTGACGAGAACCAAAATAAGAGGCAAAAAGACCTACAGTCTACGTCTACGTCTACATATAATATAAGACATACATACGCCATAACTAACTGTTTAATATAATAGTAGTAGGCAGAGGGAACCTAGTGTTAAGAGACACCCTTTTCCCCACCTTCTGCCGAATTCTGGAGGTATTGCGTGGTGTGTGGCAGAACTCAACGCCGCGCTTTGCCTCGACACCAGATCAAAGAAATGGCGAAGGAAAAATAAATATTTCATCTCCTCGAGTGGGGATCGAACCGACAACCAGACGGTTTTACAATCACACTCTGTGCCCCTGCGCCACAACTGGCCTCTTTTTTATGTGTTTATATTTATTATTATAATACAATTATTAAATTCGTCATTTTAGCACATAAACAAAAATTGAATTTTGTAAAGAATTCAAATTACAAGTAAATTGTGACAAATTTTCGAATACATTCATCCATATATAATATAGGTATACAATCAACACACAGGGGACAGTACAGAATACGTTTTCCACCTGAATATTTACATCTCAATGGTTGTTGGCCATTATTAAAGGTAAAGCGGAAACATGTGCGAAGTCTCACAGTAAAAATACATGAAGAAAGTCCGTATCGAGCCTCGCTATTATACAATGCCTACTCTGGTAATGACTATCATGCAGCACAGTATTTTTTTTTTTGTTTCTTTACATATCTTTTACATCTGGAACTGCAAGACTAGGCTCAGAATATTTATTAAAATTCTATGATTGTTCTTAGTTTACACATATTTTATTTTAAATATTATTTACGCTGTTTGAAAACGCGAGTGTTTTTTTTTTATAAAGTTTTCTAACTTTATAAAAAAACCCCCAAGTTGTAACGGCGAGGAGGATGTTATAAGTATTAATAATAAATATAAATAAAAAGTACGATAAAAATATTAATTAAAAATATTACTATTTTTATCGTCCGTCCGCGCAAGGTGGGAAACTTTCAGCTGATTTTAGGGTTCCGTACCTCGAAAGGAAAAAACGAAACCCTTATAGGATCACTATTTATTTATCTTTACATAAACATTTTTACTGCTATCAATACAAACAAAAAACAAACAATTTGTCTATTGATTTCAATCTGTGCTTAAGTTTTAACTTTTCCGGTTTAGTCATTAAGTTTAAAGTGACGAAAAAATTAAATTTTAATGTACCTGACACTCAGAATCACCCACGTAGCAACAATCCCCTGACACCGAAGTCGGTGCCCAGAGATGTTCACCACTTACAGCTGCATCGCTCCAGTCAGGTGTGGAGCGCAGCACCCGCGCGCCCCCGCCAGCGCTTTCACTTGTGCGTCTGAGGTAAAAAAAATATTAACTTAATAAATATTAAATACAATTGTAATCTATTTGATTTGTGGAAAACAGACGTGATATTCGCTTTTTATTTCCGCTCGATTAGTTGAATAATTATTGATTTTCGTTAATATTAATATATTTTTAATATTGAGTATACTCGTACTTAGAGATTAAATAACATATTTGTAAACATTTACATAATAAATAAGTTTAAAGGAGAACTCTGTGGAGCGAAGTAGTGATAAAGGTGTTTTGACATGTCACTGACATATTTTAAAAATGTTAATTTTTCACTTATATAATTCAGTCGAACATATAATAATAATTACACTCTGTGAACATGCAAAGATTTTCGTATCAACTAACGAAATTAAGGAAAATCTAAGCCAATACTTTTAAATGCACTTTCAGTATTTAAAAAAAATACCATCAGCTTTGTTTACTTAAAATTGTCAATTATCACAGATTAACAATTAATTCAGTCATATTAAAACCTATTTTTGAAATTTATATCACAATTTTTATGATTGCACTGTGATCTTATTTCGTTGTTTGGTACTCATCCACTTCCATATGTTGGTTAGAAGAGATTTCTTTTAGAAATAAGCTCGAAGTTGTAATCATATCTTTTCAACTGTATTTTACAATTTTCTTTATTTGTGCAATAAAGAATATAATTTTTTTTTACGTAGATGTGGCTATGCAATCTGTTAAAATATGATATATGAATTTAACTGCTATTAATTCTCTGGTGTCCAAAAGTTTTAGCCTTGTTCTAGGGGTAGGCTTACATCACCTATTTACATGTTAATATTGTAATTTTGGAGCGGATAGGTTTAGTTTAAAAGTTTATATTACTTTCCGTAACGTTATTTAAATGATTAATTATTACAACGCATATATTATAAAGAAATTAAATATGAAGATATATTTTGTAACATTGGTACCGAGCCGAATAATAGAGGTATTAAGAAAATATTCCGATTGTCGTATGTTTATATTGCACTTGAGGAAGAATATTTATGTTTGACATTGTTAGGCCAGGTAAGATTTATTTAATTAAATTGAGTCTCGTTTAATGAAGCCACAAAGCACGCAGTGTCACTAGAGAAGGCAAAATGTTGAAGGAAAAAAGTGATCGGGATGTGTAAAATTTGTGAAAGAAGGGAACCTCTGTCTACCCTGCTGTGTGTGTCACAGCCTCACACAGTAGGGTAGGCCTAGAATTAAAACACTCTGTTCCCGACTTTCAACCGAATTCTGGAGGCTTTGCGTATTGAGTGGCGGAACTTAACGCCGCGCTTTGCCTGGACACCAGAGTGAAGAAATGGAAATATAAATTTACATAAATATTTCATTTCCCCGAGTGGGGATCGAACTCACAACCAGTCCCGTTTACAGTCACACTTTGTGGCCACTTTACTGCGCCACGACTGGCCTCAAGAATAAAAGAAATATGTTAAATTTCAATTTTGTGCTAAAATATAAATATCTTTTTAAAATATAAACAATCTTCTATATACGTAATGATAGCTATGTTAGCCCTTGTCGTAAGCATCTGCGACATGACTAGCCTTTTCTTCCAAAAAAGCAAAATTTCTTCGCGTGCCATTATTCACCCTAAGGTGATCTCGTTTAATACATTTTGAGTCGTATGAGCTTAAGAATAGGAATGATATTTCAGTGGATATTTTTTGAAGAAGACTTTTTAAAGGGATATTAAGAATATTCGGTGACTTTATTTTTACAGCAGCATTCGATGCTCAATTTGTCGTATTGAATGTTGTTTTAGATGTCAGTTCCTTTAACAAATAATTTGTCAATACAGAAATGAAATAAAATATTAATAAAAAAATATTTATTTAGATCAAATTTTCATTCAAAACGTTGTACTAAAATGAAAGTTGAGTAGCAAGAAATAAAAAAAATAAATAATGAAATCTCTTCAGTTTTAAGGCTGTTTTTTCTATGCGCTACAACCTCTTGCAATTATTTTCATTTCAGTAACTTTCAACTGACCTTTTCAAAAAAAAATTGATTAAAAAGGTTTTTTAATTATAATTTAATTTTTTCCTATTAGTTTTTTCTTAATCTTCATCTTCAGTTATCATCATTAACTATTTGTATCTGATGCAATAAATAGAAACGAGAAGGCTAAGGAAACACTATTAGTAAAGAAATTAAATATTAATAAAAAACCTTTCTGAAAACATCTTGCAATAATTTGCAAAGTAGTTTTTGGTCAAATTTTAATTTAAAGTAGTATAAGATTAATTAAATGAGCACTTATACAATTTGTCTATCGTCCTCAGTTCAGAGTCCCTTTAGCCAAAATTTTCCAAAAAATTGATCTTGCGAAATTTAACATACATTATAACACTAATACGACAAGTTAAATAAAAGCTTGTAATAATATATATTAGATGATTTCTACAATTCTGAAACAATTTTTTTATCACGCATTTAACTTAAAATAAATTTAATCTGATAAAAGTAATGACAATGCATTATAGATATTGTAACATGTAATTTTCCTCTCAGTTATATTTCCTCATTTTGTCAAACCCTGGGTCACACGTTCAAATAATAAGTTGTGAAATTTGAGATTTTAATTTAATATAATCATCTCAGAAGTACATACACGTAATGATGTTTAATAAGATATTTATTTCATAATAAGATAAAATCTTTAAAAAGCGATATTTGATTTGTTGAGACAGATGAAAAACCGAAACTTAACTTACTTCATAGGAAAGTAAAACAGACAATACTTAAGTTATTCAAAATTTATAAACCAAATATATTTATAATAAATTACAAAAATCAAGTCATCAGAATTGAGAAATGAAAATATTTACGAATAGTGATCCAAACCACAATCGTAGTTCTTGCTGTTAGACGCCGTTTCACTGCGCTACAATGTCCTCATTCTTACACAATTAATGAAAAAATATCATAAAAATGATAATTTAAAGAAGTAAAGTTAATAACCAATGTTAATGGTATTTAAATATATAGATCTCTAAGTAATTGTTTATATCCAATAATATGATGTCGAACTAAACGAATGATCAAAGGAAAACAAGTTAGCCAAGCATATGTTTCTTATTATATTACTATAATAGGATTATATCATACCACTTTGCTTATATGTGCGCTTAATATACTCAATACACAACTCAACTCAAGAGCATAACATATAGTATAATAAAGCAAGTTAAGGTTTCTTGTCATTTATTTTATAATATTTGATATTTGAATTTACTTTTATTTCAGCTTCACTGTTTCTGGAGCGTAATAGGGGAATCTGTTGTTAAGACACTCCGCTTCTCGCTTTTACACTCTAGAGGTATAGCTAGCCTCAAATTTGAAATATTTAATTTACGTAAATAATAGGTAAATAATTCAATTATAAATTGCTAATCGATTGAAGGTTTCTTATTGTTTTATTCACTTTGACCTTAAAGAGAGTAATTGCTACCTACGTAATAACAAGAAACGATTGTATTGCAATAATGGCATCGAGGCTGACGGATAAAGTCAGGTGTTCATGATCCAAGTTATAACTTAGCCTCTTCCTTGGCTTGTCATCTACAGAATTTCACTATCGCAGTGCACCACAGTGCTCCAGATAGCTTTGTTTAAACTTAAATTACGTTTACATTTTGTATATTATATATGATACTATGTTGAATTAGTGATCTATCTACAATGTAAGATGTAAAAGATAGTTAAGAATAGTATAGGGGTCGTTGGAAGTAAGCTCACTACCGTTCCATTGACGGATTATAAAACGAAATTGCAATTTTCAATGATCAAAGGTTTAAATGTAAATTCGTTTAAAGTACAATACAGCAGTATTTACTATAAAGTAGTAACATATATACATATATATGTGTATAT
>DWAP01005246.1:0-10298 GCA_018230625.1 Heliconius eleuchia | reverse complement strand
GGTGACCCGCACGCTCGTTTGCCGTGTCTTTTCCATAAAAAAAAAAAAAAAAAAAGTATTTATGGTTCCTCATCTTTCTTAGTAGTATTAATTCGTATTTTATTTAAATCCCTGTAATACATTATTAAGAACACATTTAAATCAATCACCGGTTTTTTGCATTCATTTTAATCAAAATTGAAAAGGAAAATCCATGTGAAGCTAAAAGGAACCTACCTCGAAATTATAAAGAATAGATGTTTCTAACGCGCTTTTACACAGAGGTCCACAATATAGACACGGTAAAGGCGAGGCAACGAGTTATGTGTTTCACGCTTTTTTTTCAATGATATTTTAGTTGTTATTCGTGACTTACTGTCCTCTTTTTTTATATCTGTACAAAATTGGTATTGAAAACTGTTGGCAGATAGACCTATAATAAGCCCCCAAATAAAAATAATAATAATTAGCCCGGGTCTAATTATTATTTTGGAGCCTTTATTGATGTCCATGTCGATTTCTGACACCCAGAGCCTCGAATTATAGCGGAAAGTGGAGGACGAAGTACTTTAACAAACGGAGTTCAAGGTATTAAGCGAAATTTAAAAAAAAAACGAAAATACCCTCATACAAATGTATATAAAGTTGTTATTTTATATACATGAGACCTATATTAAAATGATTTATTTTGAGTTGTTACTCAAACAAAATCATTTTGATATATGTAGGTATAAAGCCAATTCAGCTCCATACGCGTCTATCAACTCTCAAGGCTTCGCATTATACACTCATTGAGTGCTATTACTCACTGTTGGCAACTGCTAGCGCGATGTAATCTTATTTATTTAGCTCTTATAAATATAAACTGACATCGAATATCGTTTTAATAAACACAATACATTTAGTTTATATATGTATATTGTAGTGTATGAGACCAGTCGTGGCGCAGGGACAAAATGTGACTGTAAAATCGACTGGTTGTGGGTTCGATCCCCTCTCGATGAAATAAAAATATTAAATATGTCTGGCAAAAGGCGCGGCGTTGAGTTCCGTTACTCAACAGGCAATGCCTCCAGTCTTAACACTATGTTCCCTCTGCCTACACTGATGTGTGCGTCGAAACTTTTCATAAAATTATGGCCTATCTGTTATTCTGATGTATAAAATATATTACTATAAAATTTCATCTTTAACAGTTTTAGCGTGAAAGTGGAACAGACACCCCTTCTTACAAACTGTCACATTTAATATATTGGTACATTAGTAGAATTATAATAATACAGGTTTGTTTTTATTCGATTATTGTCGATATAACATAAGATTTCAATTAGTTTCTTTAATAATTGTGAGGATCTGGGAGTTATACAATGATAATTTTAAGCAGACGAACGAGGTTTTTAATAGTAGGTATTACAATGGATAGTTCTTTGGTATATTCTGATTACTTGTTAGAGAAAATGATATATAGGGTTTTTTTCTATTTTTAAAAGAAAAGAAAGAGAAGTGTTATATTTATTTAGAAAACGTATAAAAATTGGAACGCGCCTCCTGGGCGGTTTCCAGGACGCGCGGGTTCGAGTCCCGCTACGTTCGAATTTTTATACGTTTTTTAAATAAATATTTTTCTTTCCTAAGTGTGGATTATAAATTTATATCAAAATAATTCTGTATGCAATTAGTCATATTATTTTGTCCTTTAGACTCGCTCGGTGTAACTCAATGACTAGGATACTTGATAACATTTTATTTAATTACATTGTTTACTCTTAATAATGGTCTTATAAGAAAATATTGGTTTGTGTATTATATTCAAAATCGAATGTTACTTAATATTTTAAATCGATTATTAGTAATTAAGCGTGAATATCTTACAAATAGTACAATAATTGTTCGAAAAAGAGAAGAACCACTTACAAAAATACTTATAAATTTAATTGGCTTCGTCACAGTAATTACTTATTTTAACTATATTTGCGCAGCGTGAAATTTATAAAGTAAAAACTATAACAATAACGACAGGAATAATGTAGGAATTATTGTTGGACCGCTCAAATCGATCCAGGAAAATACTACATTTTAACATATAATATATAAAATTATTATTTTAAAATATTCTTATGTATTTTTTTTCATATTAACGTGTATTTTACAACTATTTTTATTATTGTTATTTAATAATAATTATAAAATAAATTACATTATATTATTACAGTACATATTATTATTATAAATTACATTTCAATTTAAAATATATAATAACAGTTTTGTCATTATGTATTTTAAATTGAAATGTATAGGAACTTATAAGACATTCTAGGTATATATTTAAATTATTTATTCAGATTAAATTACAATATCTGTTTGCTTTGGCAAAGGCCGCTCCCAACTCTACCTGAACCTGTCCATAAAGTGCCTGCTAATACTCTTATTGGTCTGCCCAATGATGTTCTTATTCTGTCACATTTTCTTTCCCAGCATGCTCATCTCTAGCTTTTTGATAAACCTCTAATATTCTTGTATGGGCTTTGGTGAGAGACATTTCTGACATCCATATGTAAATACTGGCAAATTGTAGGTATTAAACAATTTCTATTTTTCATGGTCTCATGGATTTCGTATCTATTCCATTTGTGCCCTATATTATATATTTTACTTATATATAAATTGTTACTTAGTTGAGACTAATCCCTCCTCCCCCATTTCAATATTTTCACACTGAACATGCAGTGTCTCAAGTATTTTGTGGAAAGTGGGGAACGGAAATGTCAAACACTAGGTTCCCAGGATATCAGGATATAGCGTAGAGCAAAAAAAGTCTAATTATTATATTATATTAATAATTTTGCAGGTGTATTCCAAAGACGGTGAAACGAAAGTGGGCAAAATAACGAAGCAGTGGTCAGGATTGGCGCGCGAGGCCTTCACGGACTCTGACTACTTTGGCATCACCTTCCCAATGGACTTGGATGTTAGGATCAAGGCTGTACTGCTCGGTGCATGTTTCCTTATTGTAAGTATATTATATGTTTAATGCGTATGTTATAATACAACTGTTACATCATTATATGTATATAGGGGCCGTCGTCGTGCAGCGGCTCAGTGTCTGACTGTAAACGCGACGGTTGCGGGTTCGATTCCAACTCGGGGGAATGTATTATTTTCATTTCCTCACTGTGGTAATAACATAAAGCGCGGCCATTCCGCTATCTACCCTGCCTCTATGTCTTCACTGTCTACCCTGTGCAATATGCGGAATATAGATAGCGTCAACTTAAAATAATATTTTTTATTACCATACAGGTAATGTTTCAGTGATATCGTTATATAAGATTTTGATGAAGTTTTCTATTCTATATTATGATGTTTTCTTTGATGGTTTGAAAATATAATAGGACCCGAAGGGGGTGGCGTTGAAGTTGATATGTTCTATATAGCAGTACCTTTGTATACTACATAGTATTACATAACGCTAGCTAGAAAATAATGAATCGAAAATACCACGACTGGCATCAATTACATAAGTTTGTTTAAATTTATGATGAAAAGAAATATTTAAAAAAAATTCTGTTTTTAAACCAGACTTTATACTTAATGAATTTGAAAATTTATATTCCAAATGAATACTTTAAATTGTTTTTAATATTAAATTATTAAACTGTGTGTATTACAGGATTTCATGTTTTTCGAAAAATCTGGAAACCACGAGAGAGACGGTCCTGGGATGCTCTAAGACAAGAAATACACAATAACAAAATTATGAACCTTATACTCCCAAGTTTACTTGAATCTCTTACGAATTACAAGTATGATACAGTTTACGAAGTCTACGCTGAGCTATGCATTTGTGTGTTTATATAATGTAGGTGCTGTGTCTAAACCAGATCTTTATACAAGCAACCTACACCTTCTTGTACTGATAGCAACTTCACATATTTTTCATTTTTAATATTTTATTGTTATGTTCAGTACATAAAAAGTGAAGGATATAGTTGACACTATCAATTTATACAATCATACAAAAATGTATATGACCAAAGAATAAAAAAAATCTTCACAAAACAAAGCAAAGTTGAGCTAATGCCTCGTAAACTGTGTAATTGTATAATTAAAATATATATTGTTATGATATTATATATGAATGCAATCATGGTTGTTTTATGTTGCACAAGAGTTTTTGATATTTTTTTCTATATGCCTATTTCAGGCTTTAAGCGTCGGTACTAGATGCCACAATATTCATGATTTGCACTTTTATAGATGTAAGATGTTATATGTGGCTAAATACTATTTTATAATATTTTAGTGTTATTCACATACTTAGGCTTAGACATTTATATATTGAGATTTTGTATAGAGGTTTCTAACATAGCAGTATTTGAAGCTATAGGTTTATATGCAATAGAATCAAATCTCTATCTGACTTATTAAATAGTGTTTAGATTCTATTCGTTGCTATATTCGAATTTTTTATTCAAAATAACAAAATCTTAATATATATATATACACATTTTATTCCTATTATTATAATTACATTGTATCCCTATTAAATACTTATGAAAAAAGATAACTAGTATATGGTATAAGTAATCTCCAATGAATCAAAATTTTACTATTGAAATATATAATCTCATTTTACTATTGAAATATATAATATTGCCATATTTACTTACTACTGTAATATAAAAATGAATCACTGATTTGTATGTTTGTGTATAACTTTGAAACTGCACCAAACTGTCAGATTTTGTGATTTGTAATCGGAAAAAACGAATTAGGATGTTTTTAACATATTTAGGCAGAATTGAGATCGCTTAAAAACTGGTTCACTTTAGGTATATTATTATTCTTGTCATTGAATAAAGTACCCAGAAAGTTATCTTTGTATCAAATTGTTTGATCCCATGTTAAAGATTCTGCTAACTGTTATATTATATCAAAGAAATGGTTTACTAACTATATTTATTACGTCACGCGAATGTCATGTTTTTTGTCATATTTTACAATTCTGCGCTAAGAAATTATTTAGTAAAAACAAGCAGTTCCCAATTTATGATGTGACGTTACAACTTGTCATCCACCATCTACCCTCACCATCTACCTAGTAGTGTGAAATAAGTTATGGATGGTCCCGTAGGCCGGACCTACACTGTAGTACACTACAGTCCGATCTCAGTTTGCTAAAATATTATTATATGAGAAACAATGACATCATTCATACTAGCGTATATTCGGAAGGAACCGGTGCCGCTTTTATAGTTATGTCTAATGTATACGTATAATATAAATATTTGTGTGGCTGTGTGTATAACTTACCAGTGTATGTTTAGTTAATTATTTTTCGTTTTTACTTTGTCAATAATAGATTAAAATTTTATTTTATATTAAACTTATTATTATTTATTACATTTTTGAAAATTAAACTGTATTATATTTTGGTCTCATATTTAAAATTTTGTATTTTTTTAATATGTAAAATTGCCATTAACTTTTTCGAGTTATATATGTTTTGATATGTTTGTTGTTCCCATATTTTGAAAATAGTATCTTTTATTTAAAAAATGGTAGTGACGTTCTTATTTTTGCCATTGATACTAACCTGCGCCTTTATTATACCAGTAATAAATTCATCTCAAGCAATTTCTTACGTTAATACTTATTGAAATATTGTCCTGAATGGTACTGAATTTTTATATATGTCAAAAATACAAGCAATTGCAATATGCATATTTTACTGCAAATAATTAAGGTCATTATGAAATATAATTTATACTAGGTACAGGTCTAATAAAATTTTGTTACAAAAATAAAAAAGTATCTACTCTATGAGTACTTTAAAAAAATATTGACAACAAAAGTTGTAAATATTATTTTATATTGTATGCTCTTCTTTATTATCATCATAACCTTTGCACATATTTACTACCATTTATTTGAATAAAATATGATTAAGTAAATAATATGTTTATAATATAAACATTTATTATACATTTATTTACTTATTTTTACTTCATTTCAGGAATAATTATTATACCGGTAAGGGGTTGTAATTCACTTACAATCATCAATATGTAGTTGCTTTAAACTACCGTCAACTAGAAACTAAAACAATGCTATGTGCTTTAATCCAAATTTTAAATTTCTTTTAATTACCAAATGAATGTTGTTTTTTGCTAATCATTGTAAAATATTGTTATTTTTGATGATTGAACGTTTTGTAGATGACAGCCATTTATATGATTTTATTTCGACTTGGACATTTACACAATTTATATTACAAACATTCATACTATTTAATATGTGATAAATATTTATTTTTGTGTTTTTTTATGTTACGTTATGTTTCGGATTTTTGTATAAGTTTCAGATTGTTTTTCAAATTGATATGACTCCTTTACATGGTCTATTTAAAGACTATTTAGAAAAATGATAATAGAATTTAAGTTAAAGTTTTATATAGTTCAATCTACATATTCATATATTACACATCAAGTCCCGTCACACACTCCATTATTTATAACTTTGCAAATTTTTCATTTCTTATATAAATTCAAATCATAAAAACTAGCCTAAGTCTGACTTCTGGTGCCTAATTTTTATTCTAAGTCTCCTCTATGACCATTTCAAATTACATTTTACATAACAATTGTAGACTGCTATATAATCTATTGCTACACTTTTGAATTAACAAGATACATTTTGAATTTTTATTGTCTAGTTTTGGTTAATATATGATCATTTTAATATTCGATCAGATTCGATATTGATTTATATATATTTTTTTTTTGTTTCTTGTGTTCTAAAATTGCTAGTACAGTTACTAGTTTTTAAATATTAAAACTAATATAACTTTATATTATCGTCGGCTTAAGAGTGTAACCTGTGAATAGCCCACTAAGCAAATTCAGTATACATACATATATATAAACAGGAGGTTTTTATAATATTAGAAATTAACATCAATTCTCTACTATATGAAATAAAATAAAAGTCCATTTTGTATATTTATTTATACATTCAAATTGTTTACAAATTTACAAGTAGGTAGGTAGGTAGGTTTTAGCAGTTTTACACTCTAAGCCTATGTTTATTTACATTTTTTTAAGAATTCAAATGTGTTAAGTGCATTTATTGTTGTGGTTAATTACTAAATATGACAGCCAAAACTTTTCTAATTAGATATTTATTTTTTGCAGTTTTTCTGTAAAATGATTATGTAGTATTGATAGTTTTACTAAACTTCTGAAGTTGCTATATGCGTATTATAAATTCTTATGAGATATACCCACTAATGTAATGTAAACTATATATTTTTTATGTTAATAAAGCTTTTTAAGCAACATTTTTTAGCGTTTTTTTTTATCATAATTTTATTTTTATGTTCATATTTCATTACTTATATGTATCCATTAAAAAAAAAGTCATAATTTGTTAATAAAATTTTGGTTAATGAGAGAAAATAAAAGTATTTAGTAAAATAATTAAATTAGTAATATAATTAAATTAGCAAAAAATTGTACATTATATGATTTTAGTGAAAGCAGATTTTTTAGTACATACAGATAAATCAGCTTGTTTAAGAGGCAGGCCAACGAAACTGTCTTCACTTTTAGAGACTGAGTATTTACTGATAGGTTTCACTTCTCTGTGGCTATGTTTAATTACAACTGGTTTTGGTAGAGAACTACTCATTTTTTTTACCCATTGACCTGTAGGCAATTTTTCTGTATCCGGTATTGAAATCTATAAAAGAAATAAAATGTATATTTAAAAGAGTATAAATTACAAATTTGTCATACCATATGTGGCTTTAGTGATTTATGGCATAATGTGACCCTACATGATGTTGGTGGGTTCAATCCTTACTCAGGGCATTTATTATTAATTATTTTATTTTCCCTGTCCTAGTAAGTGTTGTTGAGTTACACTACTCTACACAATTCTCTGTCTTGAATTTACATGAAAAAAGGAGCATGGAGTGTCTTAACACTGTTGTATATGTAGGATATATATAATGTTAAAGTGGATAACAAAATGTATACATACCGTTTTTGTCTCCTTTGCACTCTTGTAGGCAACTGAAGGTAAAGATATGTTTTCTTTATTGTTGGTTTTATGTTCTTTTGGGGTGTGGGTCATTTTTGGAATAGAAGTACCATCATTTAACGGTTTCTTAAGATGGACATCTTTAATTAAAGGTACTTGAGGGCACTTGTTAATATAGAAAGCAATGGGGCTTGTGATGTGCTGGTATGCATTTATTTTATTAGGTGTTTTCTTTGTAGAAGATGTTAGAATATGTTTTTTTGTAGAAAGTATATTCTTAGGTGTTTTGAAAACATGTTCAGTTTGCTTTGTAGGGGTAGCCGCTATTAGGCTCTCAGTTTTTACATAATTTGAATAATTATTTTCTACTTTAATTTTACTTGGAGATTCTTGCAAAGTTTTCATATTGTCATTTCCATCATTTACCACTTCAGTCTTTGTCTTATATAATTGTAACTTTTCGTAACAATTTAATAATTTTATTGGTGATTCTTTTATTATTGGTTCAACACATTCCAAGTCACTTTTTACACTTTCCCCTTCATGGTTGTCATCTTTTGTTATGGGATTGTTTAAAATATATTCTACAACTTCTAGTGTATTATTTAAATCATCATTATTATTAGATTTTGGTGACACACACATATCAGAAACCATTTTCTCAAGCTGTAAAAAGCTATCATCTGTTGATTTTATGTCCCAATCAGATTTAGTTACATTTGCTATAGAATCAGGGGAACTCATGGAGGGCCTTGCATATGATACATTCGGTTCTGAATTAGTCTCAATAATTTGAATGCTGTCATTATGTTTATATTCTTTTTTAGTTTCAAAAGTATCTCTGAAATCAAAAATAAATATTAGAAATATAAGGAATAACTATGAGACCACCCTGCTGGGCATTGTGTATTATGATAAAAATAGCTATCAAACTAATAACGTGAAGTAACGAGGAACTTACGGTAAACTCTGCCGATCAGAACAGCTATTAAAAAATATACGCTTTTTACATTCTTTCAATGATATATCACCAAAAAACACCTCATCGTCACTAATATCCTCTGAAGAGCATAAATTCATAGTTAAATAAATTGTAAAGATTGAAAAAGAAAAATTACTTATTATTTATTTCTTTTTATTTCTTGCACCCAATTATAACCCGTCTATATATCTATAAAATATTTATTGAATACACAACCGATGAACCGACGTCTTTTAAAATTTGAATTTTCGAGACACAGAGTATTCATAGGTAAAGTAATGATAATTACCGGACACAGAGTATGTACATTTTAATTTAAAAAAATCTATTTATTAATGTAATAGACCCCAAAACAACAAAACAATGATTTGTAAAATTTTCCAAAAAAATTCAAATATGTGCACTCATTTATCCTCAAATAATTATGCAAATTTTTCGGAGTGAATTTCGACTTATTTGATGATAATAATAATTATTATTAAGTATATAAGTATTAATCATATTAATTTAAAATATATATTTTTTTTATAAATCCGTTGTACGAGGATATTTGTAATTTACTAAAATAAATATGCAAATTTACCTTTACATTTACTTAACTTTAGGTAAGCAATCAACACCTAACATGCCACGCATATACTATATGGTTGACATAATTTAAAATCAAAATCTTATCTTAGTCTTAATGCCCATTTATCTTAGTCTTAATGCCCTTTGGGTATATGTGTTCTGTGTTAATGCCATAGCCCTAGTTTCGATTCCTATTGTTAGTGACTTCCATAATTATAATTTACTAGTGGGCGCGCGCCTGCTTATTTGCAGCATTAAGTGTAAATTTAAATTTTTAATAGTTTTTAAGCCTGAATTTCAATTTTTATAAAAGTCGGTGGCGATTTAAAGAATTTTCCATACAAACTTTCAACTCTTTTTTGAATCCTTAGTGAATTCTAAAAAACCATGAAACATGTGTTCAATGAAACATTTTTAAGAGTCTGAATATCAAATTTTATAAAAATCGAAATTCTGCAGGCGTAGCCTCATCACCAAGCCATGAAAATGAAAATATAAATTTAAATAAATATTTCATTTCCTCGAGTGGGGATCAAATAAATAATTTAAAATTGCAAGGTGATATTTCAACGTTTTTGTATTTGACGAAGATATTGAAACTTACGAGCGAAAGTTATTCCATCATCAAGGAAATTTTATATCATGTAAATTGTTTTATGTACTATATATGTTTATATTTCCATTTCTTCGCTCTGGTGTCGAGGCTAAGCGCGGCGTTGAGTTC
>DWAP01005245.1:0-10299 GCA_018230625.1 Heliconius eleuchia | reverse complement strand
CTTGGGATTGCACTGGGCTTGTGGCTGTTTAAAAATACTTTCTCATTTCTATCTTACATTATCTAAAACTAAAACCTAATATCTAGGGAACAGAGTTCAAATTCGTTACTTCACATGCGTCGTTTACGTCGTTTCTCTTATGAGGTGATACACAGTATGGCGGAACAGGTCATCGTGCTAAACTATATATTGTTGATACTATATATCTATATTTACTATATATATATAAATATATATAGACGTACGTTGTATGGGTGTCGGTCGCCAGTCGCTCGAAGGTCACTCACTCCACACGAGTTTGTACGTACGTACATATGTGGATATTATAGCTATGAATGTATGGTGTTGTTTGTACGTTTTAATAACGTTACATTTTGTTTTGGAGTCGCGTTTTTACTAGATTTACGGGGAGAGGGGTTTTGTGTTTAAGTAATAGTAGAATTTACCTATACATATAAAACGAACTATTATAGGTTAAGTAAGCTGTTTTAAATTAATATCTAATGTGATATTTTCGGTTATGATGTTTTTTAATTAATAACGTTTTTATATAATAGATTTATATATAAAAAACGTTATTCTCCTTGATCTGTTTTGAGTTTATAGGGCAATAAAAGAAAAAAAATGTGATAATCTACTTCGTTTCACACTGTCATTAACAAAAGCAGAGAATAAGACTTACGAGTTCCTATCATAAATCATAATTTTAACTTTTATAAAAAAACACGATATTTTTAATCGCATAATACCTATCTTTATTTAAAAATTCCTTTGAAATAATTTTCTTATAATTACCAAATTAAGTGTAGTTAAAGAATAAATTTATCCAAACAGTACAAGTTCTTTATAGACAACATATAAAGTTTTGAAAGTGGCGCCTTGGTTTTTAAGAGGTGCGCATTCAAATCCCGCAACGTTAAAATTTTTAAACATTTAATAAAAAGTATTTGTTCTTCCAAAGTGGAATAATATTATAAGTATTAAAACAGTTATCCAGCCACCTATATCTGAAAAATAAAACAAAACACCAAATCAATTATACAAAAAAACGAATAACCCCCAAACAAAAAACACGATATTTCATAGTAAATTGTCCAAGTAAAAAGCATAACATGTTTTTATTCAACGTTTATCGATTGCACGCTTTCTATTTAGAGATGGCGATGTACAAGTGGCTGTTACAATCTGAGCGATGTGTGTTCGTCTGTTTTCTATTTAAATAAAATAATATAATAAGCGCTGTTATGTTTTGAGGGGCCAGTCGTGGCGAAGTACGAAGTGTGACTGAAAACGCGACAGGTTGTAAGTTCGATTCTCATTAGAGGAAATGAAATATTGAATATTTTCATACACTCAATACGTACTACTTCCAGAAATGTCCTAACAGAATATAGAGATATAGTGTGATGTTAAAAAAAGTAAAATATACATGTGAAGGTATTGTAATACAATTATTATTGCAATATTTGTTCGATGTTCACTTGGAAGAATATTCATTATGATTAATGTTACGCCTTAAATAAACGCAGTGTTGAGTTACGCCACTCTATGTGACCAAATTCAGTAAAATGAAGAAAACGGAATGTCTCGACGCTAGATTTTCTCGATTATCAGAAAAGTCTTCTAAAATTGTAACTTACAACATATTTAATTAAGCCTAAATCTTCTGTACAATATATTATTTTCCTAATTATTTATTACTGTACGGTAACTTGATGAATAAGATAGCTACACCATGTTAACGACTTCACAAGATGTCGGCTTTAATTAAACTGCATGTAGATAGTAGATGAAAGTAAGAAAGTTTTTTAGTTATTGAAATATATGTTTAATGTTATTTGTAATTTTCAATTATTAACACAAAATTATTGTGAGTTTTACTTATAATGTAAAAAATACGTCGTAGTTTAGTTGTAGACGAAAATTTAAAGAAAATCGTTAGAAATGCTCTACATACTATATTTTATATTACTGTGTAGTCTGAGTAGCTGTTCGCAAATTTATCTGGTAAAATCCCTTTATTTCCCATTTCCTAAGAAAATTTCCTAGTGTCAAATTAAATAAAATATACTACAAAAACTGAAACATATCATTCTTTATTTCACAAATTCGAATTACTGATCACATACAGGTCAATAGCTTTTGCCCTGTTGTGAGAGCGAAGAAATAAAAATATGAATAAATAATAAATAATTTACTGAAGTAGGGAACCTACAGCCGTCGCTACAGTCACACTCTTCCTCCCCAGCGCCACGACGGCCTCCGTAATTCGATTTGTCCAGACAAACCAAACAAAGTCAACAAATGAAGCATATCTAACACGATAAGGACAGACGTAGAAGTCACGTTTACAACTGGACGCTACAATATAATACAATACAATGTAATACTAGATCAGCGGCCGCCATTTTGTGAAAACCTGATTACAAATAGATGGTATTATACAAATAATCCTATTCAACAACGAAGCCAAAAAATTACATCGTGAAACTATAATATAATCAATGCTGTTTCCGAGTTTAAGAGTGTAAACTCTAGAAATAGCAGTAGAAGAGAGTTTTGGGTTCGATTCCCACTCGAGGAAATGAAATATTTAAGATCACCTATAGCTGTAGAATAAGCAGAGAAGACTAAGTCTATAGACATTCTATTTTGGATTTTTTTATCGAAGTTTCAAGACAATGTGTGATGACTGGCGTAACTCAACGCGCTTTAAGAAAATAGCAAAATGTAGAATGATAAAAAACCGAAGGTCAATAATAACATCCCATTTTATACAGCTTCAGCTCCACGCTGTATCTCGAACACAGCAGCAGAGGGAACCTAGTGTTAAGACACACCGTTCCCCACTTTCAGCCGAGTTGTGGAGGCATTGTGTTTTGAGTGGAACCTAACGCCGCGCTTAGCATCGACACCAGAGCGAAGAAATGAAAATATAAATGTAAGTTAGTAAATATTACATTTCCTCGACTGGGAATCGAACCCACATGCAGCCGAATTTACAGTCACAATTTGTACAGTCACATTTGTGTGGAGCCACGACTGGCCTCCCATTCTATACAGTAGTTATAATTTTAAACTCTATAATAATGGAATGGATTTATTACAGAATACGCTATACGAGGCCGCGTGCCGTGCGAGCTCGCTTTGTAATTCAAGAAGACGCAGCTGCATTTCGAAATGCGTAAAAATCTTGTTCACTTTATCGTCATTGTCATTTTATCATACCTACCTGTTGTGTGCGGGATACACGGTGAAGCTGATTTAATTCTTAGTTATTTCCACTTAGCCACGCGATCAAATCCGACGCATAAATCTAGCACACACTATATGTATACAACTAGCACTACTAGAAGACATTTCCAATTTCCTTCGATGCAGTCTCTCAGGAATACAAACTAATTAAGACGTTGGATACAAACAGTCCTCTGTCGTGCGGGGATTCGTGAACTTAATCAATCAATACAGTTTACATAGCCACATGTAAATGTTGATATAGTAATTTACATACAAGGGCTGTAGGTTCAAATCCGTTTCGTGTCAAAAAACATTAAACGTATGAAAAATAAGCAAGTTTTGCTACATTTTATTTAATTACGAAAGCCGTCCAAATATATTGTTGTTAAGATAAAAATACCTCTACATTGTAAGGGTAGTAAGTTGTATTATAGTCGAATGTTGGTACATACAAATAAAAGATTTTTATAAAAATGACAAATAGAAGATCTCTCTCTCTCTTGGTCTACATAAATTGACACAAATATTTTTTCAATTCGAATAGAATTAACACTTAAGAACTACAGTTTTATAATATTAAAAAGTAAAGATAAAATAAG
Source organism: Heliconius eleuchia (assembly GCA_018230625.1). Classification (NCBI taxonomy): domain Eukaryota; kingdom Metazoa; phylum Arthropoda; class Insecta; order Lepidoptera; family Nymphalidae; genus Heliconius; species Heliconius eleuchia. Next base: position 6,463 of record DWAP01005245.1, on the reverse strand, counting down.
TATTTTTTTTTATCTTTATTTTATATCTAAGTGACAAATGACGCGTTTCTCAATTTCTGACACCCACAGCCTTGTCTTTCGAGATAGAGGAAATGTCATTTATAAAACATACACGTTTTCCCTTGTCGGGTTTGAATTCGTGACTATAGGGTCACACGATAAGAAAAAAAAACTGGCAATACGCCAGACAATATAAATTGTATGGCCGTAGATAATAAGTAAAAACTACAAATGTATTCGATTATGCAAGTCAAACTAAAAGATTGTTTTAGGAGCCTAACCCACTACGACCGCGCTTAGTTACGCGCGACGCCACTACGGCCACGAGTAGACACATATATATATATATAACTTCAATATAGGTTACTTCCATATAGCTTCTTTCTTCCGTTATTGCCAGACTGGCAGACAAGAGACAACGCATAACGGAAAACGCGCGGTATACCGCTGCAATTTAGCATGTACGTTCCTAGGGGAGTGTAAAGAAGTACTGAGAGATTTTTTTTTAAAATTCTCTTACGTTTTATAGATCACAAAAACAAAGTTACAGGCCGCCACTAGTGTTAAAGTAAAACAAAATCGCAAAACAATGGAAAACACGTAGGGAGGTGATGTAATTACAAACACAACATACCCGATTGTTCAGTAAACATACCTACCAGTACGTACTGCCCGCACGTGAGTCACCTTGCACTGTCGCATATAATTCATTTAGATATTTATCTAATCACATAAAAGATTGCAATATTTGATATTAATGGTTTTAATTAACTGAAAAAAATTAGTGTTTTGTATTGTTTTTTATCAGCTTCACGTTGTATCAGAGAAAGCCTAGTGTTTAGACACGGGGAGTGTCCTTTACGCCAAATTATGTAGGTATTGCTTGTTGAGTGACGGAACTCAACACCGCGCTTTGCCTCGACACGGGAGCGAAAAAGTGAAAATGTTAAATATTTAATCTCGAGAGAGAATCGTCCCACGATTGGATTCATGGTTTTAATATAGTAAATGTCATTTGCCAAAACAAGTAGTCTTTTTTAACTTTTCATTTGTATCCTTCGTATAGCAAAGTAGGTAGAGGGAGCCTAGTGTTAACGTGACACTATTTTTTACCCAACTGCAGCGAAGCCCAAAAGGGCGGTTATGATTTAGGACACATGTATTTACATCCGTTCCTTTGTTCCCCTGAAACTGATAAACCAGTGAACCGATTTTGATAAGCAATGCGTCGTTAGATTTGTCTCAATTACACGAAATTTACTAGATATATTAATTTAGTTTATGCAATCGAGTTTTCTATTTTTTATTATTATAAAAATACGTACATCCACAGTGTTTACCATCAAAAGCAGTCATTTCCACCAACATCCCATAGAATCATTAACCCCATAAAACCCATCTACACATACACACATGCACACACACACACGGTCGCACACACGCGCGCGCCCACACTCGACTCGTCCTTGACAGCGCCGCGTTTGTCGTCGCTCAGTTTATTTCTGACCGACTCCTGCCGGACTTGTGTTTATCTATTTTTGAATACTATTTTACGTTTTTTTGGATACTTACTTACGACATATGCATATCTTCTTCATTTTTATATAATGGAAAAATAGATTATAATAATTTGACGTTAGTATGACATGTCTAAATAAAGAGGTTGCGGGTTCGGATCCATTCGTGGTGAAGATTACATTTAAATTATTACCATTTCCTAGCTCTGGTCGACGTAGCGGCTGAGTTTCGCCATTCAATATGCACTGTATGGCTTTACGTTTTATTTATATATAATTTAAATTTAAATATCAACTAGGTTCCCATGTTCCCCTTGCTGTGTGAAGTACACATTGAATACAAGTCATCCTTACATATATTATATCATTGACATATTATAATGTCGACAAGTACTAAAAGTTATCACAACAACGCATTGTTTTATAGCAGTACCTATATCAATATATGTAGATATACGTGCGTACGCGCAGGTGTGGTCGCGCGCATTCGAACAGACTCATTTCAGATATGCACCCGTGGCCGTGAGTCACCGGACTTCCTTTCAGATGCTATAATAAGAATGTTTTCTTACTTTGATAAACTGTTGTTTTTTTTGCAATTTTTTATGACGTTTGATCGTAGATAGGTAGCAAGTTTCATCAGAGCGAAAAATTCGTTTTAAATTGCCTTCATTTCGGTCTATTTCGTACAAATTGTCCTTTTATTTGGTGAATGGATAAACTGTTTTGAATATTCGGGTGATTTTTGATTTGATTTATATTTTCGTATTAGCGTGATCGGTCTAGCATCTAGCAGCGTTATCTACAGAGATGATGTGCGATACGAAATAATAATGTAATTTACTTTAATCTTTGTTTTCTCTAGAGGTGAATGAAAAGGACCGATAACGTAGAGGTCGATGGAAAAGTTCATTATCGTCGAATTAATTTAAATAATAAACAAGATCGTTCTGGCTGATATAAATTTTAACATTGGTAGTGGGTTCGAATCTCTTCCTGAGACATTTGTATTTGTTTTGCTCTTTTATTTATCTCATATATATAGACAAAATCTTATGTAGAGTTACATCACTTTTTTACCAAATAATTTGGCAAAAATTAATAAGAAGAAATGATCGATAGACGTTTTACGAAAATAAAAAAAATACATATCACCAAATAAATAGCTTCAATATAATACTTTCTTCACATCAAACGATATACTTAGTTATTATAATAAAATGATCAATACCAAGAATTTTTTGCTCTCAATTTTTTTAACTTGAGGATCGAACCCAGAACCACGTGTGCCCCTGCGCCACGACTGACCTCTATCATAAGTATATCTATATATATATCAAAGTACAACACGACACGCCGGCACTCGAAGCTGAGATCCAAACTATTGCAATTACTGGATGTAGGTCTCAGGTCACGTGGGTTACGTGACGTCTCTCATTGTTCTGTGGTAGGTTCAATTCGATTCAGGTCTAGATGTTAGGTAACCTTGTTTTAAATGAGATTATTTTAGTAATTAGTAAAATTTTATTTTGACGTCGATGGTCACGGGTTTGAGTTTCGTTTGGATAAATATTTTAATTCTGAATCATGTGCGTATAATATAATAAATGGGTAGACATTAGCATCCACTGTTAAAATATAATATAACAACGACTGCCAAGTTTCTAATATATGTATATATTTCCGCGTTCCTTTGTTATTCTATCTAATTTTACTTTGGCTTTAAACTATATAAATGTATCATACTACACAATATTATTATAAATGTGTATGTAAGTTTGTTTGTTACGTTTTCACGCCGAAACTACTCAACCGATTATCATGAAACTTTGTAAATATATTCTTATTAAACAATATATTTCTCTCTTGAGATTCTAACCTTTGTAAATTACAATATTATACACATACATTTATTATATTATTAATACTAATGATGAATAAAAATAATATTTTTCTTTGAATATATTAGACGAGGGAGTTTGTATACGTGCCTGCCTTATTGAAGACTTTATTACATGAGAACAAAATTCTCAGAATAAAAATTTTTAGTTCAAAACATTAGTTCAATTACTATGAAAAAAAAACTTAATAAAAAACCAAAAACACCAATGCAAAATACAAAGAATATTTGCATTAAAAAATCATATATTAGTTAAGTATAATATAAAAAAAAATCTTTACGAGAAACTTTTTCACAAAACTCTCTAACAATAGCCGGATCCCAAAAGGGGTTTTCAATCACACAATCCCTTTATATATATTGAAGGAGAATTCCGTATACTTCGGTGGCTTACGGAATAATCTTTATGAATCTAAAGTAGTAACGAAGTTTTTTTTATATATATATTTTATTATAAAATATATTTATTTATATGGTATACGTAAAAGGAATAGGCCAGCTAGGTATTTTTACTTTACTTTTTGTAGAACTTGATCTGTAGGTGTAACTACTACTGAACTAACGAACGAAACTACTGAACTTAGAACGTTGTAATTTAGCATCGACTTACATGAAAATTTTTATGTACTTAAATGCATTCTTAGGTTAAGGAGAATAAGAGCACAACTCTATGAAAAATTGGTATAAACTATTTTGGGAACTATGGGAACAGAAATAACGAAAAAAAGAGTTTTTTCATTTTGTCCCAAAGTCAAAGGAAAAATTACAAGCAACGACTTGTTGTATAACTTTTAAATAGCTAAAAATTGAAAACTGGAAAAACACTAAATTCTCACTGCGTTCAAATAAACAAAAAAGTTCTTATAAATTACAATCTAACTCAAAACACACAGTACATAACACCGATTAACTCGCAAATCTAGATTAATATACGCACAAAAGTATGCAGATAATAATTTATGAACAAAAAAACAAACAATTTGGCAACACTTTACCAAAAGTAGAACCAAGTAGGTCGCGGGGGGCACGAGGAAGGAGAAATATAACGATGTTTTCCACACGTTGGGCCCTCGCCAATGGCTGCCGTTAATCTATATTGTCTTCGTTGGATAAGATAAGTAACGAGTTCTCAAGTAACACTATACCGTACGTAGTATTCTATGGTTATTTATTACTATAGTAGTAGAGTTTTCGTTTGTCAAAATAGTAGTCGTAGAGTCAAGGGAAAAGAATTATCTAAATTGTGATGTCATTTAAATTTTTGAATTTTATTAAATGAGAAGAAGATTATTAAATGAGAATTTTATTAAATGAGAAGAAGAAGTACGGGAAACTATACAAAAATATTATATATTTTCAGGTTTTGGCATATCTAACATCTTTACGTATATAAACTTAATCTCTAAACAAAGGTAAAAACGGGGGCCCTAAGGACCTGTTTATAAAAGGATTTGAAAAGCTTCCATCCACTTTCCTTCAAAAATCTTTTGTGGCTAAACCGAAAAACGAAGCCAGGCAAAAATTTTTAATAAATTTTACTTATAAGTCAAGATATTAAAAACGGTTAAATGGATTCAAATTTTACCTCATTTGGGAGTCAAACTCGCGACCGTACAGCTGTGCGAAATAAATTACTTTTGTGGTATTGCGTCATAAGGTCGTATCGTCCTATATAATTTGCCACTTAATACACGAACAACTACGTCATTATAAAGTAAATAATGTTATCTTGTTATCAACTAACATTAAATTCTTGTGTAATAATCAAATCTAAATAAAGAAAATACCATTTAAATACTATATTAAAATAGATTTAATGTATTCTTATTTTCTAAAGGATGTTGTTATCTTTATTTAAATGTGGTGAGCGGAGTGTTCTACACTACATTCTCAAAAAAACATAAAGTAATAAATATAATAAAAGATCAAATATCGATTATCAAACATATAAAAGGTAAGCATTCTCTGTAACGCCGTACATGGTAGGTACACCTACATTTCTTGCAAAAACAGTATTAAATTACGTCTATTTGGCGAAAGGTCGCCTACGAAAGTAACACGAGAGTATCGGGTGACGGTGGTGGGTGTCATCGAACTTGCACTTTGTACCTACGTACCTACTGATAAGCTAGTCTTAGGCTCGTATTTATAAACCGCTCTTAACTTGCTTGAGATCGATCTTGAGATGTCGTTTTTTTATTTAAATTTTATATATCTTAGCTATTTGTTTTATGTTATCCTTACTTGTCTTCAGTACGTCAGGTTGTTGGCAGAGAGATATGTCACAACGCCACTTTGTGCCTATTCTCAGAGACTAGGGCACTAGGTATGCAGAAACATTTTGGTGTCAAAACACTCCTTTCTCCACTTACCAGTGTACAAAAGGAAAATAATGAATTAAATGATAATAAATAATTGCCTAGGGCAGGATCTTTCTGTTATTCTTGAGGAAATAAATTCTTCAAAATAATATATGAACCCACGGCTACCTGCTCTTAGACTTAGGAGTAGCACAGCTAGTTGCACTAACTATTCTACTCTAGGTCACTTTAGCACATTGTAACAATGGTGATGTTATAATACGAAGTCCACATTGCTTTACTACTAGACTTCTATAGTTATAATGAATCATCAAAAAGCAATATTTTATAGGTTTCTTATTTATTAATATTTTAATATTGAGACTCGCTTAGACTATGCATACAGTAACTAGTAACGAATAACAATACTACGAAAAATATGTATGTATTTAGTCATATGGCGTAACCTATTAATAACCGTAACCGGGATAACATTAAGGTTAAAAATAATGAAAAGAATATAGTATAAAAATTAATATTTCCACATCCGTCAAACTATGTTATGTTAAATCTTGTGTCTTTCTGTCTTTGTCGAAATTCGATTCGATCTTGATAATATAAGCAAGCGTAGTAATGTTTCATTTTCTCATGGGTTTTTAAGTGAAACTCGATTTTGTTTTCAAAGTATTTGTCAGAGAAAAGAACAATGTGAAGCTCCACCATTGAGTAAAATGGATATAAACTTA
>DWAP01005244.1:0-10299 GCA_018230625.1 Heliconius eleuchia | reverse complement strand
TACTTCTGTCAAAATAATATTTAGAGTTAGAGAGATTTATGTCATTTTTTATAAATTATTTTGTTGTCCTTAACAAATATTATAAAGTAAAAAAAAAAACGATTTTTCTATATTGTGATTTGTGATATGGACTGTTCATATTGAAATGTTGAAATAATTATATGTTTTAATTAGTTATGTAGAAAAGAGACAAATTAAATATCTCGAGTATGGATTTGTTTTTAAGAACATTATCATTTAGTCAATTATAATATCTTTTTAAAGATCTGAAACATGCAATAACCAATACATAAATTTCGTGTTCACTACACATTAAAATAAATATATTGAAGCCGTCGTGGCACAGGGGCACAGGTGTATGACGGTAAACACGGCACTTGTGGGTTTGATTTGCTGGCGGAAATGAAATATTTGACATTTTCAATTTTTTGCTCTGGTAACAAGGCAAAGCGCAGAGCAGAGTTCAGTGTTGTAAGGAATTCGACACAAAATGGTATGGAAATTCTGCGGAAAGTAGGGAATAGAGTATCTTAACTCCAGGTTCCCTCTGCCTACCTAGTATATGCTAAAGAAATTTAATGTATACTTACTGATGCATCAAAAAGCCTTATTCCCGAATGTGAAATGCGTGCATCTTGCAACCACCCTGGAGGGTAGCCAAGTAATCTCATTTTGTATATATGCAACGGCAACTCATATCTTTTAAGTCCTAAAGCACTCCTTAATGATGCTGATATCCTGCCTGGCATTAGATGACCATATTTTTGTTCATCTTCTACATGATAACGACTAAAAATGTAATGAAATTGATTATATTTGTAAAGAAGATTATTATGTTGCAGTGCTATAGTCATAGACGTTTCTAGAGATATTATCGTTGGGGTTGTCTGGACTTTATCTTTGAAAAGATATGTTCATGTTACAGTATGTGTTTTTTTGTTTTTTCAATTAATATTTATTAGTTAAGGTGCTGGCGTGGGATGACAGCAAAACCATTTTGATTGATTTGATTTTATCTTGATGAAATGAATGTGATATTAACTGAAATTGTAATAAAATTTATTATTAAATAAGGTTGCAGTATGACAGTGTCGGTTTCTAAATGTGTTGGTAGCACATTCTTGGGGAAATTTATTATTTTCATTGCTGAAAATGACAATAGAACCGACAGTGTGATGGCAACTCATCTTTAAAGTACTAAGAATCTTTGTAATCCCAGTAATATCATCACAATTTTTCTCTTATTTATTCTCAGATTTAATTCAAATATAAGAAACTTGTGTAATCAAGTCTTTGAACTAACCCAACTTTAACTATATGTTTTCTTTTCTCGGCAATTCTATTGTTATCTCTTGGTAAAGTACAGTCCCTAAGTGAATGTTCCCCATCACAATTGAAGCATGTCATTTTCCACCGTATAGTTGATGGTGAACTTTCTTCTTTTTCTGATATGTTGGATATTAAATGTGAAACCTGAAAATTTATATTACTTTTGTTTAGGAAACAAATCATGTTGTATTTAAGTATAAATTCATCATATTACAACAAATGATTATTTTTAAGTATAAATGGTCATTTTTTTTATAGGTTTATTCTCATTGCTCCCAGAGCAGTGTTTGCAATGAGAACCAAGTTTTAACACATAGCTTTCTACACATTGTTGAATTTCCAATATATTGCTTGGAAAGAGGTAGAACTTGACACCATGGTTTGTGTTTGTCTTCTGAGCAGAAAAATAAAAATAGTTCATTTATAGTTAGTATCTATGCCACAGCACAAGACAAAAAGATAACATTAAATAACTTACTTTACTATAAGTAGGTACTTCTGATTCTGGGTTCCCACAAGGGTCTGTGTCTATAAAGAATAAGTTATCATCTTGACTAGCAATCTCTTCATCATTATATTGATCATCAACTAAGTCCTCTGGCCAGATATCAATCTCAATGTCTGTGTCAGCATCACTCAAATTGTTTGTATCTTTAGCTTTTAAAAGGTTAACAAGAAACTCTTTGACTCGTTTTTTATAAATCTTAGCTAATTTTATATCTTTGAAGCGAACCGTCACTAAAGGTATTTTATTTTCACAACCTACTACTCCCAAATCGCTATTAGCTGCTGGGGAGCCAATATCTATGTCTTCGTCAAATAATATCGTATTTGAACATTGACTATTGCGTCCTTCGCTAAATTCTATATTAATATTGGGTTTTTCAAAATTATTTGACTGCTCTTTTTCCATTGCATTTTTGGTTGTAACCAATGTTGTGTCAGAAATCGTTTTCCCTCCGTTTTGTATTTGGGGTAATGTCTCTATAATTTCTTTATGAATGTCATGATTAATAACTTTATTGTCTTTTGTCTTATTATTAACTGTTTTTGTATTGCCCTCACTCACAAATCGCCCTATTTTAGCTTCTTTTCCTTCGTCGTCACTGCTTACTTCAATATCAGAATTATCTAATTCATAAATGATATCGTTTACTCCTGCTTTTCTTTTTGCCATTTTTAGTAACAAATCTCTAATAATATAAATAATAAAAGCAACATATGTTTATTTTTTTAGGTTTATACATAATTTACTTGGTTTTATTTAGTAATAAGCTAAAAATCTCTTGTTGTCTCTATTGTGACAGCGAGTACATTTCGAATTTGAGTTGTCATATCATGTCATTTTACGTACAGATAAAAAAACGATAATTTATATAAAAGTAAGTTACAGTACCAATTGCAGTACCTACATAATGGTAATATTGCTCTTCAATATAATAATTAATCATGATTAAAACTTGTATAGAAAATTCTAATTATAATTAAGTAGTAATGTTTTAAATTCAAATTTATTTTCGGTAGTTTATAATGCTTTTTAAAACAAAACATTTCGCCAACACGATTTTCGATAGGTTACAATGTTTTTTAAAAATATTATTTACTGTAATTGTAATATCATATAAAAATATCAAAATTTCTTCAATTTATTTTATTTATATGTTTTTTATATTCTGTAATAATTATCTATGTTTAGCTATTTCATATTCAGGCTGTGGTAAATGTCAATCATAATTTAGGTTTAGGTTATGAATTCTAAATAAACCAATTTCTATCATGTCTTTATTAAAATTAGTAAAAAATAATACAAGAAATATATTAATTAAGAGTAATGAATCACAAGCTATTTTTATATGTTCAAGAAAATTAAGCATCACGCCTTCAATATACGGTAAGAATGTGATTTTTTAAAGTACATATTAGACTATAATAATATTAAGCTAATATTTATGTGATTTAAAATTTTAGATGGAGAAAATCCGGCTCCAAAGTTTTTTTCATCAGGTGTTCAAATATTGCTGAAACGCTTAACTCGTCCTGATTTTGCTAAAGTTTTCCGCAAGCGGACCAACAGCAACGTACCTGTTCTGAAAACACCAGTATTTAAATTTTTAACTGATGAAGAATTACACTTTGAACGAGAAAAAGCCAACAAAAATGCTGAGAGATTACTGCAAATGCCACCAGTTGTTAAGGTATGTTAAAAAATAGGTCTGTATAAATGAATGTTTATTGAATATTTGTCTTATTTATGTTTTTATTCTACAATATATGTAATTATTACTTAATATTTGTTAGTATATTTAAAACAATGTAAATAAATATTATATACAATTTTTAGATACGTATTTTGAGACTCTGGTTAGAAGACTTAACATCTCAAAAAATGGGCAATGCATGGGGAACAGATTGCTATAACACTAGGTTCCCTCTACATATATGACAGATATAGTATTAAGGTAATAACAAAATATAAATATTGACATAACAATTATAAATTCCAGATCCATGAGCCAATAGTTGATGTTTTATCTAAAGATCCAGCGCTGGTGGGATATGATACAACTAGATACTTATTTACGGATATTACCTTTGGTGTAACAAATGAACACAGAACAATATTAGAAAGGTAAATTTTAAATGTTTAAGTTTATGTCCTCCATATTATAGTGTATATAAATTAATTACAATAAAAATTACATTTTAATATAATATAAAATCATTAAAAGTTAAAAAATACAAAAAGAAAATATGTTATGTTATAAACTAAAAATATCTTACTCTGCTTAGATTATCAACCATCATTGATTTTTAGTTACACCTACAAAGAATTAAAAATTAAAATATTTCTTTCTTAAGCATAAAAAAAACAAGACAACATATATTTATACAAAAAATTAAAGAAAAAATTAAACTATAGTATATTAGTTATTTATAGCAATTTGGTTAAACAATTATGATTAAAATAGTATAACTCTGTAAACTATTAAAATAAAATCAACACTTTAAGGGAAGCTTGAAATACAATAGTGAAAAATTAAATTTGTTAGATTGACTCAGAGATTGGTATGAACAAACATACAAAAAGACAAAATTTTTAAAAATCATTGTTTTTGGTTCTATTATGTTATTAAATGTTACCTAGCACATTTTTTCTTATATCTTCCTTATACATAGACCAATCTACAACAATTTTGTTTTAAATATAGGTATAGATGTTGTATACTAACCTGCCTAATGGCCTATTTTTCAAGACTAATATTTTTTTTAGGGACCCTGATGGAACTCTGCGCAGTTGTGATCATGATGATAGAAAAAGGCTTAATCAGGTTTGTAAAACATATTAAAATTGTTAATTATACGATTTTTTTTCATAAAATGAATTTTAATTTGATAATTATTTTGCTAACTCCTTCATGGCAGAGTGCCTAAATGTAAACATGACAGTTGTGGGCTCACTCAGGAGAATTAATTATCATGTCCTCTCTCTGGTAACAACACATTTAGTTCTGCACACACCATTTTTCAAAGTTCTAGAAGTGAGGATGCCAGTCCTTATATGGGATATAGCTATAAAAATATTTTAAATATGATTTTAGACATATTTTTAATTTTAGTCATAATTTTTTTATTATTTATAATTTTAGATATACTTCCCAATAGTTGGACGAAAAATAAAGGAGCCTTCAATTTTCTCAGATGAAGAGAAATTCCACAGTCTTCTTGACAGATATAAATATGAATATGTATTAGACAGAGCATGTGTCCAATATGAACCAGATGAGCCCCAGTATCAGAAGTTAACTAGTGTAGCTTATCAGCATATTAATATGAATATGCAGTTTAATTTACTAAGGTCTGTGTGATTATTTTTTATCCTCATATATTGAAGAGGCTGTCGTGGCGCAGGGGCAAAAGTGTGTGGCTGTAATGCGACGGTTATGGGTTCGATCCTCACTCGAGGGAATGAATTTTTATTTATATTTAAATTTTATTAATATTTAAATTCTTCGCCCCGGCACAAAGGTAAAAGCTCGACCTTGAGTTCCGCCACTCTAAAAATTCGGCAATGCCTCGAAAAATTCGGTGCATAGTAGGAAACAAATTATCTTAACACTAGGTTCCCTCTGCCTACCCTGCTATGTGCAGGTTACGTCGTTCTATCGACACTGAAATGTTTTTTTTTTATTCCCTCTATTTTCCCTTCCTGAGTTTGTGGGAAAAGTGGGGGATGGAAGTGTCTTAATAGGAATGCATTGTCTTGACACTAAGTTTCCTGATTCCATCTGGCTATCCTGCTATGTGCGTGTACAATATGCCTAAATAGTATCAAATATAATTTTGAAACAACCTATTTTTCTTATAAAGTTACTTATTTTCAAAAACATTTATTATAAAAAAAATCAGCTTGAAGCTGTATTCCGCACACGGCGGGGTAGGCAGAGGGAACCTAGTGTTAAGACACACTGTTCTTTATTTTCTGCTGAGTTCTGTAGGAATTGCGTGTTGCTGCCACTATTTGCCTCGACACCAGAGTGAAGAAATTAAAATATAGACTGGCCTCAACATTTATGATAGTTTTAATATATATATAGCATAATATTTATTTCAACTATATCATTTATTAATTAATTAAAATACAATAATTTTCAGATCTACCCGTCATTTTGGACCACTAGCTTTCTATCTAACTTGGCATCAAAGTATGGACAACTTGATGTTAGAATTAGTACAAATTGGTGTGATACGTGAAGCTGTGTTATTGATGGCGTTAAGACACGCAATACATGGGGATTTGGTAAACGGAGATGATAGTAACAATTTAGTGTTGCAGGTGAGATGATTTAACTTTATTTTTTCTTTATTTTCATGCTGTATCCTGCGTACAGCAGGATAAAAAGAAGGAACTAAGTGTTAAGACACTCCGTTCCCCATTTTCCACTAAATCTGGAGGCATTGAGTGTTAGGTGTTGGAATCAGCACTTAGCTACACCAGATCATAGAAATGAAACCTATCACGTTTACAGACACACTTTTTTTTAAATTTTTTAAATATTTTTAAAATATAGCTAAGGATGGAAAAATATTTTGGACACCATATCTTTTAATATAGCTGAATTTGATCTTATATCAAGAATATAAGTATAGCCAAGAAAACAAAAAAATTAATAGGTTTTTAAAAATGGCTTAGTGGACTTGTGTCAGAATACTTGGACGCTTCAACATAATTTTTAATAAGTAATGAGTGGTTTTTTCCAGATTGTACCCACACCAGTACATCTAACGAAACAAGAACATCTCTCTGAGCACGATATAGAATTAGATAACAAGTGCATCGAATGCGTCGATAAGTACATAACAAGTAACTCGGCCATGAGAAGCCAACAAAGTCTAGCTCTACAGGGCTTCAGGGAACACTACCAGCAAATGGTGGAACTGAGCAGGGGCTTGAAGAAGGCGCACGGATCAGCTTGAATGTAGTTGTTTATTAATATTAAATGTTTTAGATAAGTTTTGTTTGGTGTTTTATTTGAATATTTAAATAAAATAATAACCATTTATTATAAGTTGTGTAATAATATACAATTCATTTATAATGTTGATGATTTTGTACTAGATATGTGCTTAACTAAATCAAATAATACACGTATATATTTTGTCAGTTAGAACTAGAACTACTGTTTAGAATACAATTATTCTATTCAGATTGCATGTTTAATAATATAAGAAAAAATAACGCGAATATGTTAATATGTAACTTTTCAGTAAAAGAATAAAAGTCCTTAACTGCGATTTCCGTCACAGTGGTGTAAATATTGTTTCAGTTAAATATTTTATAAAAATAATTTATTGCCCCCAGTGGACATCGTACCCACAACCATTGCGCTTACGATTACGATGGCCATTACAATTCTGTATTTATAATCTGAAAACAATAGGATGTAAGGATGGAAAACCAGACGTCATGTTATGATTATTAATGATGCTAGACGTCCAAATATATATTATAACACAGAATTCTAATCAAGTTGGTCTATTTAGGAATCCATTCGATATCTTAATTTTTAATTGTTAGTCTTTAAAAGGTTAATCGTACGCATAGAATAAAAACATATTAATTATATTATTTGTCTCGAAGCTGCAATTCTTAATTCTTTCCTTGTCCATGAGCGTAGGAATAGGGGGAGCCGGGTGGGCCATGTCCACCCTAGAGGAGTCTGGTGCCCACCCTAAAAATTAAAACATCATTAACACGAAAATATTTGTGCAGAGGTAAAGTCCCAGGCCTCCACAGAAAATTTCTTTAGATATGCCCAAGACCTTATCTGTAGCTAATCATTCTTGCTGTAATTGCTTTTTTGCTTAAAATTAAAGTTGCCTTCTGCCGCAGATGGTATAAGATTAAATTATTATCAAAATTTATTTACTTATTTACTTGTACAAAAGAATATTTTTGTACGGTATTTACAAAGTTGTTTTAATTTTAAAACGCTAATTATACAAACGCACACATATCCAGTATTTGTTCTTGAGCCAGGAGAGGTCTTGGTCTTCTTTCACACTTAATACCTACATCAAAAAAATATTGTAATGTATACTCTTAATTATGATTTTATTAAAAGACGTATATATAGTATTGAAATATAGTTTTTAATCTACAACAATTGACCAATTGTCAATATTAATCTCATTTATTATTATAACCTAATTTTATTTAGATATCTATATTAGATATTTTATTAGTATGCCGCTTTACCGTAAACCAAAACCATTTACACCTTTACTAATCGCTGCAGAAGGAAAAGCAGTCAAAAATGGCTTACATCATGCAGTATTCACGTCGCGGTTTGATAGATACGTTGGTGATTGGAAGAATGACTTAAAACAAGGTTCGGAGTTCATATTGAATGATTTAGTTATTTTTAAATTAGATAAAACGCAACAGTTAAGTAATTTATAAAATAAAAACTAAGAGCCTGTTTTTGTAAATTATTTTCAGTCGGCCTGAAGGCTTTATTTGAAACTTTATAGTGACTAGTTAATACTCTCAATCTCTCTTATAAAATTAGTAAAATAGAAGTATACTTTTTAATAAATAATCAGATATAACGTTACAGTTACTTTTAGTTAATAAAAAAAAGTTATGAGTAAAGTCTAAAGCACGCGCGCAATTCATTTTATATTAAACCTTGAACGATTATCATTATTATGTAGATAACGTAGTACAATAACTATATATTCATGAAATAATAATTTGTATTTATAATAATAGGTAAAGGATTATTTTTAACTGTTACTGGAATATTATATGAAGGAGACTGGTTAAAAGGGTTTAGGTTAGTAATCATGTTATTATATCATGCGTTTAAATAGCAGCGTAGGTACCCTAGTTACTTGTAATAATATTATTATATAAAAATATATATTTTAGGTTTAAATATCTAATAATTTATTGTAACATTAAATAGATACTACTTAGTGCATCTAATTTCGTATAGGTATCGATATTTTTTACTCTTGATAAGTAAACATAGAGGCCAGTCGTGGCGCAGGGGCACAAAGTATGATCGTATAATCGATTGGTTGTGAGTTCGATCCCCACTCAGAGAAATGAGTTATTTATTTAAATGTATATTTTCATTTCTTCGCTCTGGGGTCGAGGCAAAGCGCGGCGTTGAGTTCCGCCACTCAGCACGCAAAGCCTCCAGAACCCGGCAGAAAGTGGGGAACGAAGTGTCTTAACACTTCCTCTGCCTAGTCTGCTGTGTGCGGGATACAGCGTGAAGCCGATTTATTTCTTTATTTTGATAAGTAAACATTATCAAAAGCAGCAACATATGATCAAATTATAAAATTTGCTCACTAATTTCCGCTATACGCTCTAATTAAACATTTCTATAAAATACTTAAATCTTATATTTATTAAATGTGTTTAAATTCTGTAAAGAAAATCAGAAATACCGAATAGTATTTTATTTATTATTATGAAGATTACCCATATAAAGTACTTGTAGGTAGGCTATAGATATATTTAATGTAACACTTAAATCAATTTTCTATGTACCAACTCCACTGTATTGTTAATAATATCAATAATGGGTTAATTAATTAACATTGTATTATTTCATACAAATTAACAGACATGGCTTCGGTGTTCTAAGTACAAAACTGCCAAATGGTACATTCAGCCTCGAGTACAGAGGTGACTGGGTGAGAGGTAAGCCAGAAGGCGTCGGGTGGAGGTACTACGACAACGGCGATGTTTACTTTGGATTCTGGAAACGAGGCTATCGTGACGGCTATGGCAAGATGTGGTATAGCGACGGCACATTCTATGTCGGTTACTGGAAGCAAAATAGGAAACACGGTCTTGGCATGTTTGTACAGTGTTAGTCTTATTTTGGAATGTATCGTATAATTGAAAGTAACAGTTATCGGTTCTTATATTATAACTTATATTATTTTTCGTATTTAATTTATATGTTACGAAAAATATAACGTGTTCTGATTATATAGGTATGACGCTATTGTCGATTGACAAGTGAGTAGCAGCATACTCATTTACAACTTAGATTATTACGTATTTACGTATCTACTTACTTAATATAACTAATGGCTTATGCCGGCTTTAGAAGGTTTTATGTCATCAAAGTTTTAAGGTACATTTCTGTATAGCATGGTAGGCAGAGGGAACCTGGGAACCTATTACCTAGTATTGAAACACGTCTGTTCCCTACTTCCCGCCAAATTCTTAAAAATTAAATATGTGGAGGCATTGCTTGTGTTAAAAAGCGGAGTTCAACGCCGCTTTTTGCCTTGCTACCAGAGCGAGTAAATGAAAAGATTAAGTAAATAAATAAGTCAGCTTTACGCTGTATCCCGCACACAGCAAGGTAGGCAGAGAGAACCTACTCTTAAGACACTCCGTTCCCCACTTTCTGCCGAATTCTGGACGCATTGCGTGTTGAG
>DWAP01005243.1:0-10300 GCA_018230625.1 Heliconius eleuchia | reverse complement strand
ATATATATATATATATATATATATATATATATATATATATATATATTTATAAAAATATTATTAGTTTTAAATACAATTTATATAATAACATTATAAATTATTTATATAATTCAATCAACAATACGTAAGCTATGTATAATAATGTTTTCTTAATGGCAGGCAGCTCAATAAGTTCATTATCACACTTTAAAGTAGATTTATCAGAAGTCGTTAAAGGTTATTGCATAAATTATAGAATGACTAATTGAGTATTAATTACTGTATCAATTAGTACATGAATTTTGTATAACTCGTTAAGTTTAGAATTCATCAGAATAAAACGTCTTAACCTAAGACGTAAGATGTAAAACAAAAAAAATTAATAAATAAATCAAATTCAATCAGCTTCAGAAGGATAGACAGAAGGAACGTAGTATTAAGACACTCCGTTCCTTCCGTCGCTGAATTTGTATGATAAATAAAGATTATATTTCATTTCATGTAAATATACAAATATACATTAGGAATATAAAATAATGGAGTAAATAAAATGTTTTATATATAATAATAATAAAGCCATATCAAAATGCTTACATTTTACATTATGTAATTAATAATTGTATATATTTTCTTCAGTTGTGACATTGAAAATAGTTTTTCTAAATATTATTTTATAAGATAAAAAGATGTTTCTCATGTCATTTCCAGAGCCACTAAACTGTCGTGTTCAACAGGCTAAATAAAAACTCATTGTTCCGCGAAAACCAAGACAATATGCCGCGACGTAGAAGACAGCGGACAGGGTTAAAATAAAAAAAAAGGATTATTTGTTTTCTCTATGATAAGGTTATTATAATTGCCCGTCGGTACCATTCTTTCGCGTTTTATAGTATATAATCATTGAAGTAATGTAAGAATTCTCGATTGAGTGTTTTTTCGGAACTGTAAATAAAAATAGGTGTTCATCTTTGTAGGCTTAAATGGTGTGTGGGTGTAGCAACAACGTCCGTCATTAAAAAATGGGATATTTTATTGAATACAAAACAATTTGACTTCCTTTTCTTTCACACTGTAGCCCTAGCGGAGTAGCCAGAGAGAACGGAGCACTAATAGCTACGGTCTCTGCATATCTCTCTTCGAGAGGTCCTCGTGTTACGTGATCTTCCTCTAGTATCAATGGATACTCGAGGATCAACCGAGGTCTCCTTGTACCTCTCAAACCGCTCAATTTTCCTTCGTTAATCTTTTTTGCAATTCTTTCATAACTCATTCGTTTATTAATACTTGTAAAAAAATAAAAAAAAATCTTTTAAAAGCTATATTATAGTATTTTTTTTTAATAACCTCATGTATTTAAAATTATTATTTAATAGTTATTATCATAGTTTCCTTCGAGGAGCTGGGGTATTAATAATATGTTTCAATTTTCTAACGCAATTCATTCAGGAGTTTTTTAATGAAATATAAGATAGTTTTGGTGTCTGCTACTTGTATAAAAATTTAAAAAAGTATTTTTTGAGAATGGAGCTATATTACAGGCTACGCAAAATACTTAGTTCACTAATGTAATAAAATATAAAATTATTTGGGTTGTCTAAAAATATATAGTTCAACGAGTCATGGCCGCCCTGAAATTAGAGTTTATAAACTTTTGCGCATTGTTCACTCGGACAAAAAATAATCCAAAGGAAGAAACATTCTAAAATCAAATTTGCGCAGCTATCAACAGCGAACTTCAGGGCGGCTACGACTCGTCGACCGTACCGTATTATTACGTCGTAGTCGCCGCACCTTGGATATTTTTACGATTATTTTAGCAACTTATTTAAATTTATATTACTTAAATTAACACCAACCATACGGAATCTAGTCGACTAGATTCTAAAAGTTCAAATTATAACTCTTAGAAGAAAAAATATCCACTTAAATAATTTTCTAAAACGATTTCATATTATTTAAAATTACATTGCCTGTAAAATTTCGAGTAGCTAATATTTAGATCGTTCACAACAGAAGAGAACTCTTTGATGGATCGCTTATTAAAAGCAAAATGCTTAACAAAATTACGTATAAGATTACACTTACAAATACAATGATCCTTTTTAGTATTATATATTATTATTATAATAAACAAAATTTATTATCTCTTTATTAGCCCTCAGACATTGTTACTGAAAATTGGATCTTTAATGTAACAACTGGTATGATATCAGAAGTCAATAAAAATCTATCTACATTTTTTTTGTAACAGTAGTTAAAATTAATATAATATTTGCTTCTTTAAAAAAACCAGTAAGAAAAAAGTAAAATAAGGGAATCTTATTATGATAAGATGTGATTTTACTTATTCATGAAAGATCATTAAACATATCAAAGAATCTGAGATAGAGGCCAGTTAGTCAAATCAATAAAGGTATTTTCAGATAGATTTCTCATACTTGTACTCTTTAATATTTTTTCTCGATATAGATTATGGGTATAATAGATATGTTAACACTTATTAGGAAAAACAGTACACAAATAAAATCATCTTTACGCAGCACAAAGCAGGGGCCTACCCTAGGCCCCTAGCGGGAGCCTAGTGTTAAGACACTCCGCTTCGTAATTTTTCGCCAGATTCCGGAAACATCGTGTGTCTCTACTCCAGAGCGAAGAAATGGAAATATAAATTTAAATAAATATTTCATTTCCTCGAGTATGAATCGAACCAGTCGCGTTTACAGTCACATTTTGTGCCTGTGCGCAGTTAGCTATGTCAAAATAAAAACTATGATTTAATTGTATAATTATTTTAGGAGAAATGTATTTAAAATTAACACCATTATTCCGTGAATGAAAAAACATGATTTAGCACAGTGTCAGTAAATAATTTCCATTTGCCAAATAAAAAAAACCGGTAATTGAAATATATAAAATTGTTACTAACAGCGTTTAGCTTTTATAACTGAAAAGCTATTCACACAACTTTTACACTTAACGACATTGTATTTTAGTTCCGATATTTTTAGGGTTCCTTTTATGAAAAAAAGGAACCCTTATAACATCATTTTGTTGTCGGTCCGTCTGTATATCTGTCTGTCAAGACAGGAGATATCAAGTTGATGAATTTCGACCAAATACCCTGCCTGACCTACGGCCCTATTTCCCATTTCTTGAAAAATCGTATTTCTACATTTACTTAAAAAAAAGATATGACGGATATTTTGTATCGCAATAAACACGTATTTCGACGGTATGAAGGGAATCAATTTTAATAGGGTATTTCCGGTTGCAGAATCTACAGGTAAACTATACATTTGTCGTTAAAAACTAAAAAATATAAGCGTTAAAAGGGAGCAAAATGTCGTATTAAAGCTGCTATTTCAAGTAAGGTATAAGGTAACCAGTATAAGGATTCCGTTTTTACCATTTAAGGTACGAAACCGTAAAATGGAGAGAATGAATATTATATGTTGTTAAGAGACGTTGAGAGAGTTTCGCAAACTTTTCGAGCTCTAATTAGTAATGTCATACATAAGTCTTGTATATTAAGATGTTGTATGTCTCTCTTGAGGTCGTTCGTTAGTTATGTACGGATTGTTGTGCCCGTGATATACAAAATGAAATCCTGATGCAAACCAAAGTTTTAATTTCTGTTGAGTACAATATGTTGCCCTTAACCTGGCTTACTTTAAAAATTTATATAATAAAAAAGTATATAGAATTTTTTCTCACAATTGTGAGAAAATAAAACTTTATATTCTTAGAGAACTTTTACTTTCTCACTCATTTTCTAATATTTTTTTTCTACTTTCATTTACAAAGTGTTCCCGTCTTCGTCGTCGAGATGAAACAGAAGTTCTTCTTAATCGTCAATAGTTTGGAGATCATCTTGATGAATATCTTCTTCTAATAAGTTTTATTCGTCAGTCGGCTTGTCGGCAGATGCTAGTACAGATTTGATTTAAATTTTTTGTAGACGCTATTTACTACTACTGTCATGAACTCATAATCCAAAAAACAATCCTCATTTTCCATGCGTTATTCAAAAAAAAACGTAAAACGTCAGTCGTAGCGCAGCGGCACGAAGTGCCATGACTGTAAAACCGACTTGTTGTGGGTTCGATCTCCACTCGAGGAGATTAAATATTTACTTAAATTTATATCCATTTCTTCGCTCTGGTGTCGAGGCTAAGCGCGGCGTTGAGTTCTGCCACTCAACACGCAATGCCTCCAGAATTCGGCAGACAGTGGGGAACAGAGTGTCTAAAACACTAGGTTCCCTCTGTCTACCCTGCTGTGTGCGGAATACAGCGTGAATACAGCTGGTTTTTTTTTTACTTACGTTGTTAATGAATAGGGTACTATAACGACTATTATCGGGCTCTCGTGCGTTTAAGGGCTACATACAATTGAGGATAATATTAAAAACGGAAGGACTCAAAACTAAATCTAAGTGGGTATTTTTACACCCATATATCGTTTAATGGTTAAATCTTTTTTTTGTATGACTAGCAGAATGATGATACTAATATACGAATTCACTTTTCCCTTCGAACTTGTGCTACTATAATTCCTATTGTACTGTTTCTGTGATTCGTATACGGTTTAATATTAAAACAGTTTACTTTATTCATTTATTAAATCCATATTTTTCAATTCTTAATCAATTATTTAATATTAAATATTCATAATTTTATACTATGTTAGCTCTACATTTAAAATATATCTATCTATTTCAAATGAAATTTTGTAACCCGCGTCCTGACCTGTTGAGAGGATTATTTATATACAGAAATAGGGCAGATCCGGCAAAATGTGTTAAGCCGCAGGATCAGGACAGTGATGCAACTTGGAGTGGCTCATATTAGATTATTTTCATTTCGAGTTGAATTAATAATTACATACAAATCTAATTTTGTTCCGAGGAAATTAGATCATACATACGAATACGTATAACAGGGTATATTTTCTACTTATCCCGTATTTATATAAAAGTAGTATCGACCACTGTCATTTTGTAAAAATACTCCTTGATAATTTACTTAAAGATGAATCGAAAACAATAGCTTAGTATCCACCTTGACCTTATATAAAGTGATCAGACCGATTTTTTAGGGTTCCGTACATCAAAAGGAAAAAAAAACCGGAACCCTTATAGGATTACTACCACCGAGATCAGGTAGAGATATCAAGCTGAAGTTAATATTAAATGCTTAAGCCTACCGTACCTTAGATAATAGTAAATATCAAACTTCTTGACAACACAATTTAAAGATATGAGCGAGTATTTATACATTGTTTTTGCTGCATTTTTTATGAAAATCAAATCCCGTACTACCTGTGGACCTACAGTCATGGAATTTGACACGAAATGAGAAATTATCCTCTTCCGAAAAAATCGGAAATGTGAAAAATTATATATACTTCATAGACAAAAAACAAGTTTAAATAAACTATATTTTGAAGAAATTTAGAAAAAATGGTAGGAAACCTAAAATAAAAAATAATAATAAATAAAGAAGTGTTAACAAGTATTTTATAAAACATAAAACAGGAAAAAACCATGTATCTTCTACTATCTGAGATTACAAAAAGAAAATGTATATATTATACATAGGTATTGATTTTTTAAAATATTTAAATGCTTTGTTTAAATAAAAAAGTAAATAAATTATAACGCTTTTAGCATTAGCAAATAGGTACTTTTCAAAAATAATATGAAACAGTATAGGTGTTACAAAATATGCCTTGCTGATTCCAGTCGTGGCGTAGGGGCACAAGAGTGGGTGTGGCTGTAAACGCGACAGGTTGTGGATTCGATTATGACTAAGCGCGGCGTTGAGTTACGCAAGTCAACACGCAATGCGTCTATAATACGTGTCTAAACACTAGGGGGAACCCCTTTCTACCCTGCTGCGGAATATGTGGAATACAGCATGAAATTAAAACACAGAAAATAAAAAAAAATCTAAAGTTTTGAAATAAAAAATATAATATTCTCGTGTAAAACAATCCTCCTATGAATGAATGGTTGTCTAGTAAGCGTATAAACATTTATATAAGTAATGTTTTAAATAAAATGGTGTCATGAAATGAAACTGCAATATGTTGTATTTTCATACTTGCATACAGAGTGACGTGACAAAAATGTGACACGCGCTTGTCCGTGTCGCATCCGCTGACAAGTTTCATGTAAAATGGGCTATAGCCGCGTTACTTTTTTCTGAAATATAAACCTTTTAGATAAATGAAATAAAGGAGATTAAATTACATATTTTTATTGCTTAAATAAATTTGAATTCCCAGGTATATATAATAAAAGCTAGACGTGGCGCAGGGGCGCAAAGTGTGTTTGTAAACGCGATTGGTTGTGCGTTCGATTCCCACTCGAGAAAATGAAATATTTAATTAAATTTATATTTCCATGTCTTTTGCTCTCGTGTCGTAAGGCGCGGCGTTGTGTTCCGCCACTCAGCACGCAATGCCTCCAGAATTCGGTGGGAAGTGGGAAACTGTGGGAGTGTCTTAACACTAGGTTTCCTCTGCCTACCCTGCTGTGTACGGGATACAGCGTGAAGCTAATTTAATTTAATTTTTTATATATATTCCTAGAAGTCAAGAAATTTACATTTAATTGATTTAGATCGAACTCGAAGTTAGATGCATACAATGACGTAATCTACCTGTCTGTAGTTATATCTCGTTGTGATCGTGATTAAAATGGATGCTGGGATTGAATGGGGTGGGGCTGTACGTGTAACATGCTGTTGTCGTTTTATAGGTTCAAATCAAATTAAATTTCCTGTTCATAAAACTGTATAGAGTAGTTAGTACGAAAAACAACTTTAAACAAAACATTGTACAATGTTATAATTGTAATATATGGTCCCGCGGAACTCAATGTTGCGTTTTGACTCGTTACCAAAGCAAAATGAGAATATTAAATACTAGCGAACTATTATTATTAATTTGCCAATCTGCAATATTATCGTTTTCTAACAATAACAGCCATAATTTTAAAAACAAAATCATTACCTATATTGAAAAGTAAAGTTTCAGTTTCAGTTTCAATAAAATTAAAGCAATCCAAATTCCCGGACCCTCTTAGTAATTAAATACTTATATATTAGAAAGAGAAAGAGAAAGTAAGGAGAGTGGGAAGTTACAAGCTGAAACACCATTCACACCACCTGGATACGTAGCACTCCACTACTGTGCGGTTTCGCAGGAACTTCGTTCCACGTGCCATGCAACTGTAGAATGGCCTACCTGAGGCAGTGTTTCCAGGTCAATACGACTTGGTTACCTTTCAAAAGCCCGTCTTTCTCCACCTTATAGACCGGCAACGCGCCTATAGCTCCTCTGCAGTAGCGCAGTGAGTCTATCGATCTGATGATACTAACAGTAATATTAGTAAATTTTGTGATAGCCTTGATTTATGTCTTTCATTTCAAGCAGGTCAAATCAGTAGCTGTTATTTGTGATAAAGAGAATATTAATATCGCTCCAAATAATTCCCACTTCAATAGTGGCAAATATTTCGACATAATGGCTTTTCCAATATTTTCCAGATTTTTTAGCCCTCACAATTTTCCTACTCGTAACGAAAGTTGCATTATTGTGTAATGCTTAGAACAAACAAAATGTCACATCGAAAACTTCCAATCAAGCCATGGTTGACTCCGGGACCAATATTAAACACTGTGACCGGCTCTAGGTGCAATGGATTGTACCAAGAAAGTAAGCGTGACCCTGCCACAGCGATACTAAGAGCTACTTACACCGTATACCGTTACAATAGTTAATTGTACTAACTTGACAAAGAAAATAAAGATTGCTTATGAAAAAAAATAATTTCTAAAGTATAAAAATAATCCAAAAGCTACGTGCAATACAATTAATAAAACTTCCTGTTTTAAGCAGCTCCTCTCCTACGTTCTTATTAGATTTTACAGTGATCTTCATGTTTCTGCCAACATTATTAATAATTATTTTGCTGAAATTGGTGCGATATATGCCAATGATAAACGTGCTTACATGCTAAATTCGGAAAATGCCATCAAAAATATTCATTCTTATACTTCAAATGAGTCCATGGTACTTTATGACATCGATAATGATGAGATTAAGACTATCATCTCAAACTTAAAAGAAGATTCTGCTCCTGGTATTGATTACATTCACACATTAGTATTTAAGAAGTTCAGAGTTAATATATCCCCTGCTCTTACGCATATATTTAATATTTGCTTTTCAACCGGTGTTTTCCCATCATCCCATTTACTAATAATCAGATGACACAAACAATGTCAATATCTACAGACCTATATCGATTCTTCCAGTCCTTTCAAAAGTATAAGAAAAGTTACTAACTATAAGATTAACACATTATCTCCAATACCACAACATCCTTGGAAATCCACAGAAGATGCATTTATGTTGCTTACTGAAACCATAGCTAAGCACCTGGACAATAAGTCAAAAGTTATCGGACTTCGACACTTTTTTTATACCAATCTTGCTTAACAAAATGCAAACTTTTAGCATTCGTGGAATCTTTCTAGATATCTTTCGCTCGTATGTAAATAACCGCTCAGTTTATTAAAATTGATCAATTTTAAGTGATAAAGCACACTTTTCGCGTTCCGCAGTTAAGCCTCCTAGGTCCCACTCTATTCACGTTATACGTAAATAGCCTATGTTATATGCACTGCACAACTGAAAAATTATCGCTTATGCAGACGACACTGTGTTAATAATACATGAGAGAAAATGGATTCAATTAAAAAACTACACCAAGATTGTAGATAAATATATTATTATATATTTTTTTGCTTGAGGCTGTTCTTTGTATGTAGGCAGAGGGAAGCTAGTGTTAGGACACTTCGCTCCCAACTTTTTGACAAATTTTCGAGACATTGCGTGTTGAGTAGCGCCAAGATAATCATATATACATGGATATGGAAATTCCAATATACATACATATATATACAAACATATAAAGTACTAGTAGTAAAGTAATAGTCTCTCCATATGTAAACACATTTCCCAATATAACGAAATTGCATTCAAAGTCCTTTCAATACAGAAATGGTTCGGTCCATCCAGTTGGATTAAGACCCCTCAAAGTATACAATGTATGATGAGATTTGAGATTCTGTCAGTAGAAAATTTTAGTTCACATTTTATCACCCATACATAACAGGGTAGACAGAACCAAACTAGTGTTAAGATACTCCTTTGCTCACTTTCCACTCAATTTTCTAGACATTGCGTCCCTAAAATTGAGTAAGTTAGAAGAAGTAAGTTGTCAATTTTTGAGACACAATGTCTCGAATTTGTCAAGAAATTCCTTAGAGTTATAGGCTTTGTTGCATCAGGTTAATCATTTCGATGTAACCTTCGATCTACTATTTAATAATATATATTCGAAGGATGTAACCGATTCTACATGCCCTCGTAGTTACTTTGGGCACTTAGAATGTGGCAAGTGACATGTGGCATATGACATACACAACTCTAGTTTATATATAAAATCTTTTTAATAAAATAGTCCAGTACGTTGCGTTGGCTTAAATTCAAAATACTGAACGTGCGATGTTCCTCTCAAAAGATAAAAATCGATAATTTAATATGGGGTCCAATAAATTGGTGGTAATAATTTGGTCTCGCTCGTGTCAACGTACGGACCGGACATTTAATTTTAATTATAATTTAAATTTCATTGGTTTAAGGTTGAGACCGAAGTGACGCAATGTCTTAGCGCGTGACTGTTAATGGAATTGAATATTTTAAATTTTAATTCCCCTTGCTCTGGCAACAAAATGCTGAAGAAGGGCGGTGTTAAATTCCGCCATTCAACATACAATTCCTTGTAAAATTGCTCTGCCATAGTGGGTATTTTACTTTAACTTTGTTTCTCCAATAGAGTTAGATAATTATAACTTCACGCTTCATCTCGCACAGAGCAGGGTAGGCAAAAAAAATCCAGAATAAAAAGAGGAATCTTAAGAATAATTGTTAACTTGTTATAACTTCATATAAAGAAATTGTACCTGTATATATAATGTAGATATATGAGAAAATTTCTTATTGAATTGTTTTGCATTCTATTACATTGATAGATACCTTATTAATGTAATAGAATGCAAAACAATAATTACAAAAGTATTCATCTGTTCGTCTCTATATTTTATTGTATTTTAGCAAACTTCCCTTAACATTTAGTTTTTTTTTTTCATTTCAAATCCTATGAGTAAATCTATCAGACAGCTTATCCCTGAAGGCCGGTTTGCTTCTCTTCTAATGGTCCTAGTACCAGTGCTGCTGCTGTTGCCGA
>DWAP01005242.1:0-10303 GCA_018230625.1 Heliconius eleuchia | reverse complement strand
GACACCACCAGTACCAGGATGATCCTATTCTAGGCCGGGATCACACGGCAAAAACTCAGGCTTTTATAATGCGTCATGCGTCATAAACAGTTCTTTTAGTAGGTTAGGCAGACGGGGACTGAGAGTCTAGTGTTAAAACACTCCGTTCTCATACTTCAGGTCCCCATTTTTCGCCAAATTCTAGAGGCATTACGTGTTGGTCAGCGGTAGTCATTACCGCGATGTGCCTCGTTACCAGAGCAAGGAAATAAAAAAAAAATATTAAGTATTAAATTTCTGTGCTGTTTCACGCTGTGATATAATTCGCCTCAAATGGGTACAAGATCTTGATGTCCTTTTTATTTTGCTTGAGAAACCACTATAATATATATTTTTTATTGGAATTAAAATGAATAGTGACAATAAGTTTATATATACGCCTCTTTTTTCTTTCAACAAACAAACAGAGAAATCTAAAGGAACCCTTAAGATTAGGAAACATAATCTCAAAGTTAAAAAAAAATATTGAAACCTTGAACCTTTACTTACCAAAAAAAACATATAGAAAGATATGAAAAAAAAAGCTGTTGACATAGGATTCCAGCGCGAAATATTGGCAATCCTGGTAAATATGGAACGTTGGTATTACAAAGCCGTGTGTCAGATACATTGACGGATATCAGATTTTACGTGATAAGCGATAGCAAAAATGATATTGTAATTGAATTATATTGAGGTTGTCGTGTTCTCTTAGAATAATCTTCTCAAAGTATTTTGTATTCTATATAAAGTTACATAAATAATATAGTAAGTTGTAGCATTGCAACGTGAGGAATGTAGGTTCGTTCCCCGTTAATGATAACATACATATATACTTACATACAAAATTTAAAAGGATAATATTTTTAACATATGTTTGTTTATTTTTTAAAAAAACGTATCCTATGTCTTTTCTAATACCTCTAAGATTATGTGTACAAAGTTTCATGATAATCCGTTAACTAGTTTTGGCGTGAAAGCGTAACAAACAAACTTACATACATTCACATTCATAATAAATAAAAAAACATATACGTAAAGTTTAATACATATACGTTTAATACGATAATACAAACATAACATCTTTTTACACGTTTCAAACATAAAATCAAATAGAACACAAAAGTATCGATTTTTTGTACTGAATCTTAAAAAAATTGCTAAAATACCAAAGCATTATATGCTTAACTATTTCTTTAATACTTTAAATCCTATTTACAATATCACAAATATAAAAAAAACAAGCATACAAAACATATCGAAAAAGATTCAAATCGACCATATATTTTTGTGATACAAGAAGATTAAACGAGTCTAAGCCCGCTAAGGACGAACATGTCATGCCTCCCTCATCCAGGGAGTGACCTTCGCTGGAAACACTTTGTATCGGTTTTGTGTCAAATGTGCCAGATTTTATAAAAGTTAATACTTTATCATATTTCTCAAAGGATAAAAGAGAAACTTTGGCGTAGCGTAAAAGTTTGCCGAATCGTTAACTCTTACAAAACTATTGGTTATTTCACCTTTTTCTTATATAAAATTGCTGATGATACAAATGTTACCTACATTTTTTTGTCGATTTTCGCTGTAAAAACGTTTGACGGTAATAATGGTCTTATAGTATACAACCTGATCTAGTTAGTAGTGTTGTTACTACTATGACATTCTGAATATACGAGACTCGTAATTTTGAATAAGGTAGAAGATTATTAAAATCTCACTTTCTTTTCTCATTCTTATGCAGAACTGTGAAAATTTAAAATTATGTCAAATCACCTAAATCTATCCATTTGAATAGTGAATAAGCAATATCAGTGTATCTAAGGCTGAAGTGATTTTATTCTTTAATTTTATCTCAGA
Organism: Heliconius eleuchia; assembly: GCA_018230625.1. Taxonomy (NCBI): domain Eukaryota; kingdom Metazoa; phylum Arthropoda; class Insecta; order Lepidoptera; family Nymphalidae; genus Heliconius; species Heliconius eleuchia. Next base: position 8,425 of record DWAP01005242.1, on the reverse strand, counting down.
CGTAATGTATAAATTCCATATAATACAGTTTTTCTTTTCAGATTAATTCACTTTTTTAATTATCAGGTTCACGCTGTATCACGCATATAAGAGGATAAGCAGAGGAAATCCAGTGTTAAGACACTCCGTTCCGCATGTCCTAGAAATACCATTGTGCCGTACCCACTGTTACAGTAAGTCGTTTACTGTTGAAGCAGTAAAATTATGGATTGCGTTAGCACGAGAAATTAGGCAACTAACCTCTATAAACATTAAAAAAAAGTGTCAAAAATTATTATTTTCAAAAAAAAGTGTAATATTTATGTGCTTTATTTATTTATTTATTTATTTATTTTCTATATATTTTATATATATAATCAGTGTATGTATAAGAATTTGTGTATGTGTGTATATTTATTATATATGTATGTTTGTTTATTTATTTAGTTCTTTCTCGCGTTGCTTTTCACCGCTTTATGCTCGCACTTTTAATTATATCCTTCCGGAATCTGCATGCCTGGAAGAGATCACTTGTAATGGTAAGGCCGCCTTTGTGCATTTTGTCTTAAGAAGTTACTCTATTGTGTTTTTTCAAGTGTGCAATAAACTTTTATTATTAGTATTATTTTATAAATCCAAAAAAATATTTTATTCCCTCGGGCGGGGATCGAACCCACAACCAGTCACGCTTACAACCACACGCTTGTGCCCACGAATGGCCTCTAATTAATTCACCGAAATATACATTCAATAAATGTTTGTATTATGTAATTTAGTTCAACACTAAAACATTACATTGGTCGATGTGCAAAATTAATTATTAAGCTGTCATCATGTCGCTCACCGCTTATTAATATAGCTCAGAATATTATATTCATAGCTCAGGGACTATTTCGCAACTTGGCTTCGCTTAATATAATAACAATTAAAAGTAATGTACTTAATATAATAAAATATTAATAATTAAAAACAAATGAAGTTTCATTTAAAACAAATGAATAGCTTCACGCTGTATCCTGCACACACAACAGGGTAGGCACCTAGTGTTAAGACACTCCGTACCCCACTTTCTGGCGAATTCTAGTGGCATTGTGTGTTGAATGGCGGAACTCAACACCGCGCCTTGTAGAAATGGAAATATAAATTCTTGAAAATTGTTTTTAAAGGAGTTTTGTAAGTAGTAATAATTTTAGCACATACACTAGGCTACTTAGGCACTAACATCATAGCCTTTTCTTTATATTTTAAAGAAAACAATCTAAAGAAAGCCTTTCTACTAAATTTGAAAAAAATTTAAGCCACGCGCCAGCGAAAATGTACCTTATGCTTTAAAAGTTACTCGAATATAAAGAAAAATTAAATATAAGTTGGAAAGGTGGATACTCAAAAACAGCATAAGTTCTGAAAGTTCACTCAATGTTTAGCGAATACACAAAAGCTATACACCACATACCACCCACAAATTCGCTTTGGTTGACTTGGGAACTTAAACCATATTTTAGAACAGCATTGTCATTTGTTATTGCATATATTTGTCTGTTATAATCTGTTATAATAATAAAATCTTATTAAATTCCTTTTAACTTGTTATTTTTCAAGAAAAATATGAGAAATATTTTTAAAATACGATATATATATATAATCAACCACTTGCGCCATAAACATTGGAATATTATTATTGATATTCTATGCCCTGGTAATACGAAGTATAACGTTGAGTTACGCCACTGAATAATATATGTATGTATATTATATTATTGAAATGAAAATAACTACTTAAAATAATATTTATTTTGAGGTCTTGGGTTGGAAGTTGGATCCAAGGAAATGCCTTCAGTGGGGAAAATGCTTTGAAAAATTCAGCAGAAAATAGGGAACAGAGTGTCTTAATACTAGGTGCCTACGTGCCCTGATACCCTGCTGTCTGCGGGATATAGCGAAAAGTTGTTTTTTTTTTATAATATTTACATTAATTGGTTATTTCAATTTTTCATTATTACATTTAGTTTGCAAATTGCCTAATAAATTTATATAAAACTGACATTCACGATTTACCTCTAAAAGCGTAATATGTGAGTCCTTTGAGACACCTCCAGCTAAAATTACTGGTTCTCCTTGCGGTTACACTTCAGTAAGCCAAATTTTTGCACAAATAAATGAAACAAAAAAAATATTGTGGTCCATATACACAGTAAAAGCTCCGAAAAGAACATTGTGTGAACCTTACTTTTTACATTATTTATGAATCTTCAGTACTAAGGTTCAGCACGTATCTTTATAAATCAACAATAATATATATATATATATGTATATATATATATATATATATATATATATATATACATATATATTGTTGATTTATAATATATTTTTTCTTTTGTTGTAATTTTTTTAACGTCACGCTGCATCCTCCGAAAATCAAATAAAGATCAATGGGACGTAGTGTCGTTCCCCATTTTCTGCTAAATTCTCGATGCATTTTTTGAAGAGTGGCGAAACTCCACGCATTGCTTTGAATAGGATATTAAATTATTCATTTCCCCGATTGGCAATCGAATCCACAACCATCTCGATTACAATCACACGCCCATGCCGTTACGCCACGACGGCCTCAAACATTTTTTTATTATAAAATAAAGCTGATTTACTTATTTTCAAACTTTAAGTGTTTATTCTATACAAAACAATCTATAAAAAAATCAAAATATATATATATATATATATATATATATATGTTACACCTAATTCTAAGTAAACATTTTTATTTTCTTCATATATCTTACCTTTCACAATCTGATGTCGAGGCAAAGCGCGGCGTTGAGTTCTGCCACTCAATGCCTCCAGAATTCAGAGTGTCTTAACACTAGGTTTCGTCTGCCTGCCCAGCTGTGTGCGGGATACAGCGTGAAGCTGATTCAATTTTCCTAACATTACCTTGTTGAAAAACAAGAATACTATAACACGAAAACATTATAATAATTTTAGAAAACTTGAAACTGAACTTGCCACATAATTCATCTTGATACATATGTATATGGCAGATGCTTTTGTTCTTAGCTTAATCGAAACTTTGCACTTAGTAAATATCAAGTAATAATATATCTTTCAAAAGTTTTAAAAGTATTAGACAGTGAGAAAGTTCGATATGATTGATAACATAATTCTTAATTTCTTATACTCAATTGGATACTCATACAAAATTCGGCGGTAAGTGGAGAACGGAGTGTCTTAACATTAAGTTCACTCCGCGTTCCCTGCTGTGTGCGGGATACAGCGTGAAACTAAAAAAAATTATGACCAATGTAAGTTTTATATAATTTTTCGTGAAACAATGTAACATTCTTAGGTAGATCTAGGTAGTCTAGAATCTAGATAGCATGGCAAATTCTATTTGGTATAAGAGCCATTCTAAATCAATTGAACCCCTTACAAATTACAAAAAAAGTCTTCGATCATAAAGAAAACATTTTAAAATGTTTTAGTCGGCCCCCATAAATATGCACAATCTTAACTAACCCACAGTGATTATAATATATTTCTTATAAATTCAATTCCAAACAATAATATATGACATTATTACTGATCTTTTTTTTTGTTTTTACTATTTTCAATGTTCAGCCTTCTTTGGCTCTTTGCCTGTAAAAGAAACAAATTTAGCTGACTTTTGCCTGAGACGTGTCTTCAAGGGATATTGGTAAGAGAAGAAAAATGTCATGGGAATAGTGCGTTGTACGCGGTTAGTTTTACCACCTTATACCATTTTGAATTAAATATTGTTATTTTTACTATAAATAAAACAACTACGTCAGGCCCATCGTGGCGCAGGGGCACAAAGTGTGACTGTAAAATCGACTGGTTGTAGTTTTGATCCCTACTCGAGGAATTGTTTTTTAATTTATATTTCGACATCTTTGCTCTGGTGTCCAGGCAAAGAAAGGCATTAAGTTCCGCCACTCACCACTCATGCCTCCAAAATTCGGAGGAGGAAACGGAGTGTCTTAACAATAGGTACCCTCTGAATACCTTTCTATATGCGGGATAAAAAAAATAAGCCCACTTTTATAAATTATATGTTGATAATCGAAACAGCTTAAATATATTTTATTTACAGAGGTGACATTGGTTCAACTGGCACGTTCGGCATGCCATAATGAAAAGAACAGAATATAATGAACAATATCACAAAATTCGTAATTTTTTTTCTATACATAAATATAGTTTAACTTTTCTTGTATTTTATTTCCTCATTAAGTATATTATATATTTATTTATCAATAAACTGCGCATTCCCATCGCTAAAGATAAATAGAAGAAATTCTTAGCGGCTCTTTTATGCTTTCAACAGTTATGGATCAGCAGTTTTCAATATGTTAGACACTGATCCACTTTGCTATTTTTGAATCAATTTACTCTCCCATATCGTATAAATTATACCTTATTGTATAAATAAACGTAATATAATATAATTTTCAACATATCAATGAAAATTTAACATGATATCTAACGACCTTTTCCGAGCGGCCTCACATGGATGCATCGAGTTTTCATTTTTAATCATCGGCATCGGCCAAGCGTGAATTTCTTGAAGTTATAAATAACAAACGCACGTTTAGGTATCTACATAATATAACATCACTACATCTTACAAAAGGTGTTCTTTTTATCTTGATTTATTAATGCAAATAATAATAAATTGAGATTATATGACTTTTTTTTTCACACAGTATCTTGCACATAGCAGTGTAGGCAGAGGGAAACTGGGAACTTAGTGTTAAGACATTCTGTTCCCATTAGGATATTTTCGTTTCATACGTTCATTTTATGCGCATTAAGTGGCGGAACTCAACGGCGCGCTTTGCCTCGTTACCAGAGCGAGAAAATGAAATTAAGTTTTCGTTGATTTTGACCATTTTCATTGTTGAGGAAATCATCTTCTGGTGGAGGGAACTCCTCCAAGAACAAATATAAAAGAAGGGAAGTGAGTTAATAAAAGGAAGTATAACTATGGACACTATAAGACAACATTCCTCTATAGTACTATGCGTTTATCTTTGAACCCGTTTAACCGCGTATAATCGATAAAGTAGAATAAGATTGTTGTGTCGTATGACTTGTTCAGATTTCAACACGATGTGGTCTTGGGCACTAAATTATAGTTCCAATGCACAAACCCGGTTTTGCTTTATGTTAAATAATATTATTGGAAGACTAACATATTAGTCTCTATTTTTTATTATAAGAAAATACTAAATTTATTAAGAAAATAATTTTATATTATTTTGAAATGTTATTTTGACACTTTTAAATTTTGTCTAAAATTTCAAGAGGTTTTTAAGTGATACACTCTTGTTTATAATAGAAAATTTAGATAAATCAGCTTCACGCTGTATCCCGCATACAGCAGGGTAGGCAGAGGGAATCTAGTGTTAAGACAAACCGTTCCCCACTTTCTTCAGTTCTGGAGGCTGTCGGGAGGAGTGTTGAGTGGTGGAACTCGACGCCGCGCTTGCCTCGACACCAGAGAGAAGAAATGAAAATATAAATGTAAGTAATTTTTTTATCTCCTCGAGTGGGGATCGAATCCACAACCAGTAAATTTTACAGTTACACTCTGTGCCCCTGCGCCACGACTGGCCTCTGGTATTTAGATATTTTCATTTAATTCAGGATACTTTTTTATTTACATAACTATACTTTGAGTTTCACCATCAAGTATAAGAAATATATTTTTGAATTAGCAATAATATAAAACAGAAAGCCAATAAAGCAAACTTGATTCTCCCTTTATTCAATTTTTTTACTAACTTTAATGTTGTTATCCCTCAAAACCAAACGGAATGTAGATTTGTTCAAACCACAACACTCGCGTGTCAACTGTTTGTTAGATAAACATCATTCCGCTATGACAGAACCCATTCTAAAGTGGTCATTTCATTTCAACAACTGAAATTGAAAAACGTGACATTCAACAAATACTGTTTCAGAATTTAACTTTCATTACAGAAATAGAGAGTATGTCGATGTCGTCCGATGTCTTTACAAATCGATATATACTCGTATTTATGTATTTTCTTAAGCTTCAAGCTGAATCCCGCATTTATCTAGGTAAGTAGAGGGAACCTAGAGTAAAGACATTTCCTCAGCATTTTCGCCGAATTTTTGACTCTCAACAAGTTTAACGCCGCCGTTTGCCTTGTTAACAAAGTTAAAAAAAATAAGCCATTAGTAAATAATAATTTATTTCCTCGACTGAGAATCGAGCCTACAAACGTCGCGTTTATTCACACGCTTGTACCACGACGTTTATTTTAGATGAAAATATTAAATATATTCAAGTATAAATTGAATATACAATGGAATGATTGATAAATAACAACCGTTTCACAAAACTTCAAAACATTGTTATTGTATTCTTTGATTGAAAAAAAACCGAAATGATTTTAAAACTATAATAACTTTATTTATATTCATAATTAATAAAAATTAAACCTATGAACGATGATTCCACTTCGATGTGGGTATATGGAATGGCCATTCTCACTAAAATTATTATTTATTAAGTTTATAAGAACATTACGCAATTTGTATATAGATATTTTATTGTTTATTGCTATATAGATATATAAACTAATAGAAGTTCTACGTAGGCATTTTTCATACAACAGTCCTATGTAATTGTCGTAATAACATGTTTTATACCATATAAAAAGGTTTGCTAATAAGATTTTAAAAGTTAACATAGAACAATTTTAACTTGTAAAAATACGGAAGTGAATTAAGAATTTTCCCTACGAAATTAAAAAAGTTTCCATTTTCATTTTAGGTCTCTTAAAAGCGTAGAAAAAGTTAAAACACGGTAATATAAAACTTCATACTCAAGTTTGTCTCGTTGTTATAAAGTATTCTTTTTATTCTTCATAGTTTAATATAAATCTTACAAATATTGAAAATTTAATTTTATCTTCTTTACATATTGGGTATATTATTGATAATTCGAAAGAATGTTGTAAAATTTTTTTAGTGTTAAGCTATGTCCCATACAGAGCAGTGTAGGCTGAGGGAACCTTGTGTTCTCCTTTTTCCGCCGAATTCTAAAGACATTGGGTGTCGAGTGGCGGGGCTCAACGCCGCGCTTTACTTCGACCCCAGAGCGTTATGAAAATATTGAATATTTAATTTCCTCGAGTGAAAATCGAACCCATAACCTGTCGCGTTTGCAGTTACACTTTGTACCCCTGGCCTCGGTTGGCCTCAAGAGTGCTAATAATGATAACAATATACAAAATAACATTCATCTATAGACTGAGATTATATACTGAGACTGAGATTATATATTATTTCTGAGATTATAATTTTAGATAATCATAAACTCAACTAGCTTCAAGCTGTGGGTTCGATTCCCACTCGAGGAATAATTATTTATTAACATTTTCATTTTCGACCCACAACACGCAATGGCTCATCCGGCGGGAAATGAGGCGGAGTGCCTAGGTTCCCTCTGCTATAGGTAGAATACAGCGTGTACCTAAAAAAGAAACTCAACTTACTATAAGTGTTAATCAACAGAAAACTCCAAATAAGAACCTGCACCATTGATTCACGACATCCATCAACAAACTAACATACCACCATAAATTCTTCTCCACAACTTTAATCACCAATCCCACAACCACATTTTGTTTCAATAAACATAAAAACTAAGTGACATTTACGTCGAACAAAATCGCTTGGCCGACCGCAAACGATCTTTATTATGGCAACCCTGTAACGGCGGTAACGGCGGTAGCAATAAACGGCGCTAGTGCGTAATATTCTCTAACAAGAAGCCTCGACGTGTCGAAATGAAATATTATTTTAAAAGACTCTTGAAAAGGATATTGTGTTGGGTATCGCTTTCGTTGTAAATTACTTATTTTCTTTAAGCCTAGGCTTATGATACTCCGTTCCCCATTATCCAAGGAATTTTGGAAACATTGTGTGTTGAGTCGTGGAACTTAACGCTGCGGTGTCAACACCACAGTAAAGAAATGAAAATAGATATTTAAATAAATATTTCATTTCCTCGAGTGGGGGTCTTGGCACGATTAACTTTTTCTGTATTTCTTTTTCTCTTTAAAAATCTGACGTATTTTGCTTAACAGGTAGAAATTGTAGTAATCGATAACTCCATACGCCATATACATATTGATGGTTCCCTACCATACGCAGGACGCAGGACGTGTATTCTTCCTCGAACTGTAAGATTTTTTTATTGATCATTTTTTAAAGTCTTATTCCAAGTTAGGAATGAAAAATACGTTTTCTAAATAAGTATTTTTTTTCTTTTTTAAATACTTTATTGTTAATGTAAGTTAATAACATAAATATAATGAGGCCGGTCGTGGCGCAGCTGCACAAAGTGTGACTGTAAGCCGACTGGTTGTGGGTTCGATCCCCACTCGAGGAG
>DWAP01005241.1:0-10303 GCA_018230625.1 Heliconius eleuchia | reverse complement strand
AACAGTTATAACTAAAAACAACACTAAAAACATAATCGTAAGGAACCCCTTACCGCGCACGCGCGCCCACATCCTCCTCGCGTTTCAACTTGCTCCTACAGTTGTGAATGAGACGCCGCCAGAGTACATTACTCTCTTACTAAAATACTTATAAAATCGCGAACTATTTAATAATATAATGTCAGTGTCTCACTGTGACATAGTGTAGTGATGTGTAACTTACAAGTTGTTATTTTGGGAATTTCAGTGTTGTTCCAATGTTCGGATTCAGTGGGTAAGTTTGGAAATAACTTTGTTTTTTTGGATAATTATGTTTTTTTTGTGTTTGAAATGTTACGAGTTTTATGTTTTATTTTGTTGTATATAATTAAAGAATTATTTATTTGTGATATGCAAGGAACTGTAATAATAATATTTTATTTTTTTATTCCTATTTTTAATAAATTTATTTTGTTATTTATACAAAATTATTATAACAGTGATACAGATCACTATTATAATATTTTTGTACCAAAATCGATGACTTTTATTATTATTTTAACAGCAACAATATTTTTTAACATCGAAAAATATTTTATTATATAACTTATTGTAGTATAATTATTTAACTTTAATTATATTACTTTATTATTGTTGTAAAGTAAAAAGCTACATACTAGACCAATTATGATTTAAAAATAACCAGATTTTTTACAACAATACCACCATCTATTCTTATAATTTCGGTATCAATTAAATATAAACATATATTTTATAACGTAAGATGTAACATATTTACAGCCGTCTCTATTCCCTGCAGAAATGAGAGAAAGAACTTACTATTAAGCCATTTGATTTACTAGAATTATGAAATGTATAATACACATACCTACTTTTATTATTTATTCATTTATTTGGACTTACAGACAACTGTTTTTATATTAATTTATATTAGTAGGAACACAAAATTTACACATATAAAGAAGTAAAAAATAGCTCAAAAGGACATATCTTCATATTTATAAAACACATTTAATAATAAAATATCATAAACAATAAGAATAAATAACCGAAAAAATAACAAAAAGAACTAAAAAATTCCATCAGCATTACTATACAAAGTAGTTATAAAATATAACGTTATGTAATGATCTTACGGACCCTCCGCCTGGCCTGAATTCATTTGGAGGGATAACTTTTGTACAAATAACTTTTTTCTATTCCTTATTACACTTATGTGAATTGAAATGGTCTTAGAACAAGTGGGAGTAGATAATGATCGATAGTTTCTAAGTTTAAATGAAGCAAAAGTATATTTATATACTAAAATATGAGTTTGTTTTTCTTTTAAAAGACAAAGGAAAAAATGGATGGTTCAATTCTGCATTTTTTCATAAAAAATACACACAAACAAAGAAAAATGCAAAGCATAAACGAGTGACTGTAAACGTGACAGGTTGTGAATTTACTATGATACAGTTGGGTACCAGGGTAGGTAAAGGGAACTTACAATTAACACTTTCCATTCCCTATTCGGCTATTTTTTAAGCAATGCGTGTTAAGTAGTGAAAACCAGCGCCGGGCTTTGTGTTGCTAATATAGCGAACCCACAACCGAGCTAATACTTACAATTCGACACTGTTGCGTTGGGGTCTCTGATGGAAGTAAGTTTTTTATTTGCCTACGCTACTAAATGCGGAAAAAGGCAAATAAAAAAACTAACTTCCTTGCTGCAGACAAAAAAAGAAGGTCAATTTTTACTTGGGGAATGATAATATTTTAATACTTTATTCGCTCTGGTAGAACAAATCGTTATGTTGCGCGAATCGATAAAATATCTCAAAATTTGAACGTGTCACGTTGAGAGGTACGTTAAGTAAAGTATTGTAAAACGAGAAGCAATAATATTAAAAGTTGTATATTATGTTACGCCGTATAAAGTGTAGGCTCGATTAGTCAAATTGGAGTAAAGTAAATATACTTATTATTATGAAAAATATATATTAGTATGGACATTAAAATGGTCGAATGGATTTCACCAATTCTATTTCCTTAGTTGTTATGCTTATTTTGTTAATAGAGACATTCTGTGTTCTAGTACTTGTACAAATAAACATTTATGAGACCTAATTAAAAGACCAATCGTGGCGCAGGGGCACAAGTATGACTGGATACGTTACAGGTTGTGCGTTCGATTCCCATTCGAGGGCATGGAATATTTAATATTTCTTAGCGCTGGTCTCAACGTAAAACGCGGCGTTGATTTCTGCTACCCAATACGTGTAAAGTGTGAGTTTGGTCTTGGTCAGGTTCCCTCTGCCTAATCTGCTATGTTCGGGTTACAGCGTGAATTGACAAAAAAATAAAGGCCACAGGCTCTGCTCACATTTAACGAATTGAGAAAAAGCCTATCGGCTTACTATCAAGCAGTTCTTTACTAAGCCAAAACAATTATATATTAAAGCTTTATAATAAAGCGGCCTCACGCTTCCTCCTGTACATCAGGTTAGACGGATGGAACACCACAAGTTACAAAGTTACACAGTAACACAGTTAAGATCCTGTCAGCCAAATATTCAAGACGTTGTGTATTGAGTGACGGAACTCAACGCCGCGCTTTGCCTTGTTATCAGAATAAGGAAACCCAACTCATAAACAAATATTCCTAAAAATTGACATAGTATTATATATAATAAAAAGTTACATACCCAAATGAAAATTCCGGACTCCCAGTTGGTCTGCCAATAATTTCCAGTTTTATTACTCCACTTGATAGACTGACGTAAAAGATGAGTAATTAAGTAACTAACTGTCTCTACTCCCAACGCACTCGTTATCGACGTCGTAAAAAACTTCTCTAGGGTATAACCGTCGTAACGAATAAAACTTAAGGGCAGTTCTGAATGTTGGCTAGAGTTGCTACTTTAAAATCAAAAATTAATGCTTTGGATCTAGAGTGATTTTTTTTCTATTTGATATAAAATATAGTTATTAATATTATTATTAATAACTATATTTTATAATATTAATATTTTTATTTAAACATTATTCTCTAAATAAAAATAAAACACAAAAAATTTTTAAAATATAAGTGTGTAAAGAGGCCAGTCTTGGCGCAGTGGCACAAAGTGTGTGTAAATGTGACAGGTTGAGGGCTCGATCCCTACTCGAGAAATTGGAATGTTCATTTAAATTTTATTTTAATTTTTTTCCTCTGGTCTCGAGGCAAAATGCTCTGCGTTGTGTTGAGCTGCGTGCGCACTCAACACGCAATGTAGAATCAGCGAAAATGGGAAACTTAGTGTCTTTCCACTAGGTTCCCTCTGCCTACTCTACTGTGTGCAGGATATAGCGTGAAGTTGGAAAAAAAGTGAAAAATTTCATATTAAACGAATTATTTCTATCCTATAAGAGTTTCAACCGATCTTTTTGAGTAAAATGTTACTTTATACCATTTAATTTGCCTATAACCATCTATACCATAAGTAATATATATATTTAACTAAATTAGTATTGATACAAGCAAAATTCATAATATTGTATATTACAGGTTTTGTATATTAAATCATTTTAATTTTCTATTCTTATAAAAAACATTTTTTTTTATTTACTTACAGCAAAAACTATACTAAACTTTCTTTATTATAACGATATGAAAAAAAATGTATTTAATGATTTCGATTAGCTAAGTATGCATTTGGGAATCATTGATCGACAAATGTGTAGTGTAATATGGAAGAAGCAACTAAAATCTCGCAGATACATAGATAGATAGATATCATATTAAGAAGCCTTTGAATTCTAAAGAGTAGAACGCTCAAATTGTAATTTATCACGTTTTTCGTAGAGAATTTCTCTGGAGGAAACTCTTAACGAAATTGTAGGACACGTATAGTAAGGTAGATTTATTGAATGGATTCTTGATCTTGGGAATTTTTAGGTAAAGGCCTAATTTGATCATTTTTCTATATAATATTAGGCCTATAATAGTAGACCGTAGGCTAAGACGGTTGTCGTTACCGGCACGGCGTCTGATTATAAACGCGTCGTTGTGGGTTCAAAACCAACATGGGGAAATGAGGGAGATTTATTTCTTCGCACTGCAAACAAAACTAAAATGGCGTTGCTATTTAACACGCATATCTCGAGAATTGGGAGAAGAGTCCGAAACAGAGTGTCTTAACACTAGATTCCCTATCCTAAGCCTGACATATGAAAGCTACACAGCATGAAGCTGCAAAAATATATTTCGTCTTTTGTTTATAGGTAAGTGGACTGTCTAGTTTTTAGATATAATATGTATATATGATTGAATCTTAAAATGTAACGTTTGGAAATCGAACGGTACTGTTTTCCAGAACGAGGAAAAAAAAATATTTAAGAGAATCGATCTCACGCTTATTTCCTGTAGAGTCAGAAACTTTATGACAACACAGAACTATGACAACACTGTGATAAAAATATATTGGGGTAAATGAAAACTATAAATGTTAACTAACTATTTGCTTTAACTAAGCTTTCCATCGAATTGACAATGCTGACGTTCTAATTTTAATTGGTGAATAACAGGTACTGGAAAAACTCTAATTGCGTACAATATATAGAACATTTTATTTTATATTTTTAATTTTTAACTGGTTTAGCTCGAATATGAATGTGGAGGTGATTCATTTATAAAATGAAAATGAAAAAATGAGAAATCTACCAAAAAAATATCAAAAAGTAAAAAAACAAATATCTCGACAGCAATTATACTTGACATCAAAAAAAATATATTTATGTATTTAAATTATTTTCATTTCTCCTCTCAGTTGAATTCTGTATGTTCGTATTCTATGTATTTTATATTTTTAATATCGCTCAAAATACCTATCTGTGACATATTTACTGACAGCAAATAATTTTTTAGTCCTATCGTATCTTCATCGAGAGCCCAAGAATTAAAACCCACATTAATAATTAACATATTAAGAGTGTTATTATTAGTCGATTTTAGAAGCTTTATGGAATTTATCCCATAAAGTTGAAGCTTTATGGGATAAATCCCATAAAGCTTCAACTAAAATCGACTAAAGAATATAAGCTGAAATATTTTTATCTTGTACGATATATTTATTAAGGAAGGCCAATAAGTAATAGTATTACATCACGTTAATAAGTTTCACGCTACCCACTGTATTTGTGGTGGTTTGTACTTGAAATGTATCATACAAAATTCTTAATTATTGACGTTTTACGTTTTAATTTTAAATAAATCTAGTAAAATAACTGAACAGCTAAAATTTTGTAAAGTCAAAGGAGAAAATTCAAAGGGCAATGAAATTTATGTTACCAATCAAACTAAAATAATAACTTAGAACTCACTTTATATTGATCACTAAATTAGAACTCAATAATTGAGTCAGCGTCGAATTATCGTCGCTCTATTGAAAGGAAATTGCAGAATACCATTAGAAAGTTAAACTACTTCGGTTTAAGACTATTTTGTATCTTTGAATTACATTAAAATGTTATAAAACGTAAATGTTTATTTTATGTATACAAATCACGGGGTTAAGTTCCACTACATAACACTCAATATCTCAAAAATTGAGTGTACAGTGGTGGATGCATTGTCTTAACACTAGGTTCCCTCTGCCTATCCTGCTTTATGCTGGAATAGCGTGAAGCTATCATTTGATTTAAAATAAGGGAAGATGCCAATAATCTAAAAAAACTGCACTTAATGTAACATACAAGTAAACAACGTACGTAATCTAAATTCCAAATCATACAAAATCATATACGTGCCTCTTCTTTGAATTTTATATGAAATCATTACATTTTTATCTTTCCTCTCAGGTTCGGATCGGATCGGATTTATAAGAGTTAAACCCCGTATTTGTGCCTTCAGAGGCTTCCACAACCTTTCTCTTTCAACCAAAAAAAATAGTTACATATCTATTATTAATTTTATTAATAAATATGTATAATTCGCGATGCAAAAGAGGGTAATGTGCTTATCACGCATAGATGTTGGTTCGTTAAAATCTTACGAATTATTTTTCCAGCTTCACGCTATCACATCCCATCCCGCATGCAGCAGAGTAGTCAGAGGGGGACTGAGTGTCGTATTTTCAGAATTCTGGAGGCATTGCGTCGTAACTGACGGAACTCAACGCTACGCTCGACGCCAAAGCGACGAAGTAAAAAATATTAAATATTTCTTTTTGGCTTTCTTTTTGGCATGGTTCGATTAGCAATCGAACTATGGTGACACGCTGGTGCCACTGCGTCACGACTGGCCTCAATAAAATGTGTTCACGTTGTATCTTGCATACCCAGAGGGAACTTAATATTGAGACATTCGAGACATTGCGTGTTGAGTGGCGAAGCTCAAAGCCGCATTTTGTTCTATTGCGAGAACATAAAAATAATTCATCCTTATAGATTAGGAATCCAACCCATAACCTTTGCGTGTACAACAAAAAATACAGTCTTAGAGTGGAATACGAATCAATAAAGATCGTTTCGTCTTCAGGCACGTCTCACGTTACACGAGGACGCGCGACGTCATGATTTTTTTTTCTCTATCTTCACTCTGTATCCTTACCGGAGTAGTCAGAGAGAACGGAGCACCGGTTTCTCCTCTTAACTCACTCGTTAACCTTTCCATTCACGCCGTCTCGGGGGGTCCACATGCTTTTTACGTGACCTTCCTCCATTATTTTTGATACTGTGTTTTCGAAGGTCAACCTAGGTCTCCTCCTGCCTTTCTTACCTCTCTTATCGTCATAATTACAAGAATCCGGTTATTATTAATTTTTTATACCATTTCAAATAAATAAAGAAATGTGTAAGTATAAAAAAATCTAAGAATATAAAGGAATAATATGCTCACTTAAAAGTAAAAAAAATATATTATAAAATTTATATTAACACGTTAAGCAATGTAGTGTTAAGAATTCTGTTCCTCCTAAATTTAGAGATATTCCGTGTTGACTAGCAGAACTCATTGCCGTACTTGGCGCTAAGCGGAAAAATATTTTAAGTACAAAATAAATGATTTAAAATCATTTATTACAGTCCCTCGAGTAGGAATGAAACCGACTACCGTCCCGTGTACAGTGAATCGCTAATATCTCATATAATAACATTAAGATTCCACCCAGCAAGCAAAAATATTAAGAATATAGCTAAAATATTAAATTTCATCTAAACGAGATCTCGTAGAAATCAAAGGAAAGGATTCCAAGCTTTTTTTCCATTCAATAAGCATTAGAATAGTCTAAAGCTTCCGTTGATATCAAACGTTGCGAGTAAATGGATCCAAACGTTTCGTGTTAATTCCGATACGGAGATATAAGATAAAATTCGATATATACATACACACACACACACACACACACACACACACGCACACATATATATATATATATATGTATTTATTAGAAAACAAAAGAATATACATATGGAACATAATAGGATTATATATCAGGATTACTGATTACTACTACTACATTTTTCCAGGATCTATGATTGTTTTTGCACCAAACACTACAAGTGTTATATGATAGGATGTTTAGATCATATGAAGCTATACTAGAGTGTATTACTAGCAACCATCATCAGACGTCACCTAAATTACGTATTATTGCCAACTTACATTTTGTTTTCAGCTTCGGAATGTATTCCGCATGTTGCGGGCTAGGCAGAAGGGAGTTTTAGTGTGCAGATACTCCACTCACCATTTTACGCATTCCGTATTCTGAAGGCATTGCGTTTTGAGTAGCGGAACTTAACGCCGCGCTCTGCGTCATTATCAGAGCGATGAAATTAAAATATTAAATATTTCATTTCCTCGAGTGGGAATCAAGTCCACGATCTGTCACGTTAACTTTGGCCGCGCCAAAAAGCAAATAATACATATTGACTAATAATAATTTTAACTTAAATATCGCTTACTATATAAGATTCTTTTTTCAATGAAAAACAAATTTTTCTTATGAAAAATTTAATTAAGACAAAAGTACATACAGCTGCAAGTTGCAAGTAAACGACTATTTTGTTCTGCGTCACTTGCAATTTTCCTAGCACCGTATCTTCATTTTGCTTACATTACAGTAAGAAACTTTTTTATTTTATTTCCACACCTAATGTGTTTTTCTTAGCTTCTAAATATAATATATTTATTAGCTTCACACTGTATTCCGTATATAATAAGGTAGGAAACCTAGTGTTAAAATACACCGATCTGTATGTACATTCAGTTCATTTTTCGTGATATTGTGTGTTGATTGACGGGAGTTAATGCCGCGCTTTGACTTGCTACTAGATCGAGGAAATGAAAATAAATAATACACCGTGAATCTTTAAAAAAAATCTAAATACGCTTGAACCATATACCTAAACTCAAAGGCTTTTATACTTTGGCATACATAAATAAATACATACATTGTATCGTATTTAAATATACTTAAAACAGCTCTCGAACGAAGCTCGTTGAAAAGACGAATGCTTTTAATCAAAAAGGGAAAGGACGGGAGTTAGCAATTAGGTATTAATTTGTTTAATGAACCACCGTAGAGAACAATGATGCGGTTACTATAGGATATTGGATCTGATCGCCTGAGTAGAATCCGGTATAATATATTGTATTCTTTATTGCATATCAAATATATGTAAAATTAAAAGGTGAGTTGAAAAACAAAATGCTTTACGATGTTTCTCGTTATAAAAGGATAGATAGGGAGTAACTAGTGCCAAGACACTCTGTTCTTCTTTTTTCGTCTGAGACATAACGATATCGAAGGATTGCTGAACAGAATCATCCAAATTATAGATATTAATAAAAATATTATATTTTTATTTTATATATTCAATCAATCAATGTAATATATGACATCTTCCTTTTTTATGTTCACGCTGCACATGGCCTTTGCCATAAGCAAAAGGAACTGGAAATGGGATCCTAGTGTTAAGAAACCTTATTCCTTTCCATTAATACACTCCCATTCCTTACTTTCCGCCAAATTCTTGATGCAATGCGTGTTAAGCGACGGGTATCAACGCCGCGCTTTGCCTCATTACCATAGCAACGATATGAAAATGTTGAATATTTCATGTCCCGATCTGAAATTGAACACACAACCGTTGCGTTTACAGTTGTAGAGGTCGTTGTGCTCCAGCGCTCTCTTTACTTATATATTCCCCATACATCAATAATATAATATAATTATAATTAACCAGAGACTCACATCCCACGCTGTGGGCCACAACTTACTACAGACAAGGAAATCTAATTTCGTACAAAGTTTCGTACGTCCATCCCAAAGGAATATTTGTCTTTTCTGGAACTACTTAAGCAGTTATTGTATCAATTTAGTATGAAATTCAAGAACATGCAAAATTTTCAAATAATAAAATTTTCGTTGACAGGATGACGAAACTGTAGAGGATAAATAATCTATATTCATATCTTAGTAAGCAAGAAATGTCATATAACATAAAAGTTGATCTTTCTTTCCCAAAATGTGAATAAGATATAGTAGGATCTCTCCACTTACCCTATTATTAGCGAGATACAGCGTGACACTTACAACTATAACCTTTGAAGTTGTAATAAATACTTTGACTCTCTTCACGAACAAAACGATAGCATATATATATATATACTATATATAGATACATAAATACATAATATTGAAGTTCGATTTTGTAAATCTACAAATACTTAGAAAACAGAACTTAAGTCGATTTTCATATATGTCTTTAATTTTTGTTGTTGGATGTCTTTGATATAATATCATATTAGAGATAGTTAACTAAGTTACTTAAAATATTAAGTTACCTAACGTTCATTAGTGATTTTCAGCTTATAAGTATGTATGTCGTTAATAAATTATTATATTTGGTCTAGATAGATTCGATTTTATCTATAAATAAGTCGAAGGTTGAGGTACTCGATAAAAAAGAAATATTTTGTATATTTGGATAGTTACATAACCATATTTGGACCTATATCTATAGCTCACATTATCAAAAAAGTACTTTATAATGTGTTTTAGAACAAGCTTATATAAACATTTAAAGTGTAACGTTTTATTGAGAAAACCTACTATGTAGAAAAAATAGAGCGAGAGAAAGAGAGAGCACGCCAAAATACACGTTCTCCACATTTACTGAGTGGTGGACTAAAGTGGACTAAGCGACATGCTTTATGTTACCAGAGCGATTTCTACAGAGTGGGAATCGAATCCATAACCAAATTAACAATCAGACGATGTCCAATATCTATATTTATAATAAATCTGTAGAAAAGTCGTTTCTGTACATTGAAAATATT
>DWAP01005240.1:0-10303 GCA_018230625.1 Heliconius eleuchia | reverse complement strand
AGGTTCCCTCTGCCTACCCTGCTGTGTGCGGGATACAGCATGAAGCTGATTTTTTGATTTTATATATATATATATATTTGTTATTATAGCGTTAACAGAAATATATAAAATGTGAAAATATCAACTATCCCACTATCATGGTTCATGAGACCTTCCTATCCTGGTGACAGACAGACTGACAACGCAGTCTTAGTAATAGTTTTACCCTATGGGTACAGAACTCAATGTTTTACGAATAAAAGTAAATATGACTTCGTTGGTACAGGTGCATGCCTCTACCGCTGTCTGGTTGCACGCGATAATTATAAGTTCGAATTCCGCTCGAGGGCAGTGTATTCAAAATACCCATAGGCAGGCATACCTCCAATACACGGTTACGGATCGTTCGGTATGATATAAATATTATGTCTAAACAAAGTAAAGGTTGGTATCCGGAACATAACAGGGTGACCAGAGGGAACCTGCAAACCTCAAAGGCTCACTGTTCCCATTAGGATACTTCCGTTCCCCACTTTCCCCCGTATTTTTGAAACATAGCGTGTTGAATGGCGGGAATCAACTTTGACTCGTTATTAGAGCGAGAAAATGTAAACATTACATATGTATTTTTTCGAGTGGGAATTAGTACCCACAACCATCGCGCTTACAGTCACACGCCTGTGCCACTGCGCTGCGACGCGGACGGCATCTCTAATTTTATTATTTAGAAGGTAATAAATACTTAAAAACAAAATCTCGAGGCTTTATCTTGTATCTTGTAATAACAATAATTCATATTTATGCAATAATCGTTCCCCCTAAATATAGAATTGAACCCACAACCTTTGCATATATAATAACTTTTCCGCTACTCCACAATGGCAAAGTACAGTAAAGTATTCAATAGAGCGATACAACACTAGGACATCTAGTAAAAGTTCAACTACTTATACCTAGACGAAAAAAAGAAATAAAAATACATATTTCTTTTCTGATCTACTTGTTCTGTATAGAAGAACCATGTATCAAGACACGTCGTTCTCGTGGACAGAAAGGGCTGTCCAAATTCAAGAATCGCGTCTTGAGTGGTGAAACTCAACACAGCGTTATGACAAAAAGAATATTAAAAACTTGAGCATATTACTGTGTAAATTTCAAGAAATTATGTTTTTTACCGTCACGCTGTATCCCGCACACAGCAGGGTAAATAGAGATAACTTAGTGTTAAGATGCTCCCCATTTTCCACTAAATTCCGGAAGCATTGCGCGTTGAGTGACGGAACTCAACGCCGCGCTACACCCCGACACCAGTGTGAAAATTAAAATATTGCAAGAACTTAGATCTAATATAACAAAAAGTAGTATTTACTTG
This sequence comes from Heliconius eleuchia, assembly GCA_018230625.1. Lineage (NCBI taxonomy): Eukaryota > Metazoa > Arthropoda > Insecta > Lepidoptera > Nymphalidae > Heliconius > Heliconius eleuchia. The sequence goes on along the minus strand of DWAP01005240.1, from coordinate 8,952 downwards.
CACCGCAATGGTTGCTTTGCAATGTTATTTAGTAATACTGGAAGATCGTCACGAATTCGTTTCTTTGTTTTCGAAATCAACTTTCGTCATTTTACTATTACGATTTGTAATACAATTTATGTTTTGTTTGTTTTAAGCTTGTTTCTTATACAGATTTTTTTTTTATTTTTTATCAGCTTCACGCTGTATCCCGCACACTGCAGGGCAGGCACAGGGAACCTTGTGTTAAGACATTTCCCCACTTTCTGCCGAATTCTGGAGCCATTGCGTGTTGAATGACAGAACTTAACGCCGCGCTTGTCCACCAGAGCGAAGAAATGGAAATATGAATTTAAGTAAATATTTCATCTCCTCTAGTGGGGATCAAACCCACAGCCAGTCGGTTTGTGCCTCTGCGCCACGACTGGCCTCAATACAGATAATATAAATTAAATTAAATGGTGTTTTAAATTGAACGGGACTGGGCTTAAGGGTTGTTGGTTCAAATTCAAATTGCGATAATGTTTTAAAAAGTTTAGTTTATACATGATCTAGGTAGTAAATTATTAGATTGATGTAATAGTACCACAAATAGGTGTGTTAGTATTTTTTTTACCTTAATGTTGTATCCCGCACGTAACCACTCGTAAACATTTCATTGCCGTTAAGCCTTATGTTCTCCACTTTCCGCTGAAGGCAAGCATTTATAGTTGACTGACGAAACTCAACGCCGTGCTTTGCCCAGCCTGAAGTTGTTAGGAAATATTACCATTTTCAAATTACTAACTCTTAAAAAGGTAGCTTAAAAGAAAATAGTATAGTATACAGATAAAAGTTAATGTCAAGACACTCCGTTCTCCAATTACTGACATTGGATATATTTTAGTTAGTCAAAGTTGAATGGAGTTATCCAATAGTACGGATCGAATGTTGATCGAATTATAAAATCATAATAGATTTAATTAAATATAAAAAAAATAACTAGGATTTCTATACGTAGATAAATTCAAATATATTTTATGTATCGAATACATAAAGTTACAATATAAAGTTACGGCTTAGTAAAGCTTATTAGGCTTAGGTAGTTCTCTTAAGAACAACCTAAAAAATATGTTTGTTGGATCTAATAAAAGCTATCGCCATTTTACACAGTAAAGTACGAAGCAGAACGTTGATACTAGGATTTCTAGCAAAAATGTAGAAAAAAGTGTACAATAATATTAATTAATTAAATAATTATAATAAAATATATTAATTAGGCCTAGCTCGGCGTTAACTTCCACCACTCAGCACGCAATGCCTCGCCAGGATACAGCGTGAAGCTGATTTTTTTTAATCTACCAAAAACATAAAGGTAACTTTGTAAATAAATCATATGTAACTTCTTAAAATGCCAAAGCGAAGCAGCTTAAGCAATTCACGTATAATAAACAAATAACTAAAGAAATTATAACAAAAACCCATAAAAAAAATTCAAAACAAAAATATTATTTAACTCACACAACAATAGTAGTACAAAATTATGTGGAAACGAAACTCCACTTGACTTGTAAAGAGGACCTTAGGTTCATTCACTTGTATCACCTGTAATAAAAATATTTAAATTTGCAAATTAGTACTGAAAACCGATAAAATATATAAAATATATATTATGTATGATATAATAAGTAAATAAATATAGTTTTTAAGTTTAAAAATCCCTCAAAGATGATAATTATTTTACGATAAGTGACACGCACCGCCATCTTGTGGCGAGAAGCGCGGGAAAACTAAGGACGCGACTTGTGATGACTGCTAGTTTCGAATCAGCTTATGTTTTATATTAATATTATTATTAGATAATCGATTATTAAAATTGACGAATAAACAGGTTGCAATTTTATTGAGGTATTTCTATTAGGTATTCTGTAGTGTTTGTATGTCCATTATAAAATAATTATAAATAGTAATCAGTGTATAAGAATTTAAATCTAAAAGAAATGGAAGAATATTTCTTTTTGCAAAAAATTGTTTTTATTTATTCATTTAAAAAAAAACTAGATATTTCATTAGATTGGTGTATCGATGAGAGTTACCAATCGCGTGAACGAACCTAGTAACCGAATTTCGGATGGCGCGAAACAAAAACTGACCTACATTCGCGCCCTACCGAGTTCAGCCACCCCTGCGAGACGGCCCTAAGTCTTGCCCTTTGCTTTGCGGCTCTACAATTTCGATTATTTCAAGGTGATCTTATTGTTGCATTTGTTTAGATGCATTTTAGTTGTTACTTCCAGAATCTATTAAAGTTTCAACCCTTAAGTTCCCTGAAACTCCTAAGATGGCTGTAACATTTATGTACAACAGCTACAACAACTAGCATTGGCAAAACCTTCGAAAAAAAATTAGAAAAAAAAATTGAACAAATTACAAGATAGCTAAAAAAAACGTAAACAAATAAATGTCAAGCCAAGTCCGAGTGGGCAGCCGATTGCGGCGCAAAAAAAAGCGCATCCTATTATCGACTACAACAAAAGGACTTGTGCAGCGATACCTAAGTACACATCTCGATTCATCGTCTCGACTCGATCCGATCCTATTGGCGCGCCCCACTGTCGCCGTGTAGGAGCGAGATGCCAATATCTCATTTCCACACGTGTGAAAGAGACGGAGACGGTGATCTTAGCATCGTAGTGGCGTCCCACTGGGCGGGGCCGCGCCAAGGAGCCTCAGATGCGCGTAGTGGGGCCTCAAGCGAAGGATCGCACTGCAGTCGTCTGTCGCGGCAGCCACGCGCGCCCGCGACCACGCTACGTTACGTAACTAATCGGACACCGACAACCGATAATAATAATATCGATCGAACATCGATTCTATTTTGTTTTGTGCGTTCGTAATTTTTTGATTGTTAATTATTTATCTGTGCTTTGCCGCCTTTTTGAAAGTGAAGGATTGTGGTTTGACGTTTGTTGGTTTTTATTTTTGGTTTTTTTTAGAGGAATTTTTTACTGAGACGGTGTGTGAAACTTGAGTTGTGGACTGTGTTTGTGGACGCTGATTATTTATTATGTTTTAAGTGATTTTGGTTTTTTATTGTAAGTATAGTTTTTTTTTAATTTAATTATAAGTGATCGTACTAAAATTTAGGGGCTATATTGTGATGTTTTTGGTTTCTTAAAATATTTTGGAAGTCGCAAAGTCTAGTATAATCTTGTTAGAATTACTTACATACATATTTTAATTTCTTCAATTTAAGATAAAAGTATTACGGTCAATGATTTTCAATAATATATTAACAATAAAGGTGAAGCTCAAAAATATTTTCATAAAATTAGTGTATTTTTTTACATTCTTGATTTTCGACAAAACTGTTAGACAAGACAACAAATATTTTAAACTTATTAATATAATTTACATTAAATGATTATTACAAAACAGTGAGTTATACTTAAAAAAAATCGAACTCAACAATCGAAGTAAGCAAAAGATGACTCAAGAAACTTTGCGTAAAATCGCATAGTATTGAAAACAAACAAAATAAATAAAATAAAAAACTCAATATTAAGTTACAATATAATAAACACGAAAAATCTTTTATCATAGAAACATATATATATTTACAGAAATAGAAATAAAAGTGTTACAACACTCGCATTGAAAACGCGGCGGCATCGTTTTGTTCTATAGATTGATGAGTGTCAATTACTTGCGTTTACCCTTTCAACCCCTTTTGAGATTACCTTTTTTTAATAGACTTTTTTGGTTTTCGATACATTTTCGATTTTTTTCTTTAAAAATTGGCATTATTGAAAAATTGGTATTGGTAGCATTGGAAAAATAAAAATTTAAATTATTATAATGATTATAAAAACTAAATAATTCGCGTTAAAATAACACAAATTATGTTTTTTTTTTCAATTAAATTTTCTTATAAGATAAATGTTACAAGGATTTATATCAAGTACTATATAGGATATTAAAGATTAACTTCTGATTTTAAAAGCGATTCGTTATGGAGATTAACTTAAATGTTTTCAGAATTCGTAAGTTTCTTGTGCCCACTTTTTTAATGTGATAATTACAAACTTTGTAATTACTTAAAGTGTATGAAGAATTAAATAGGTAACTATTTACATTGTTATAGTTATATCATAGAGTTAGCAAATAATTTTATTAAAGACGAAAGATCTTTCCGTGTTAAAAAAAAAACTTAAAACAAATTATAAATTAAATAGTTTAATATATTTTTTATTCTTTTTATAGGATGTATAAAAATATTTTTTGTTACTTGTTTTAAATCTGCGATCGTTACAATGTTAAGACAGTTTATTTTAGTAGGGTTAAAATATTGTACCATTAATTAATTAGTCTCTTACAAGTTCTTGAACCTTTTCTGAATTTAGACTAAACTCGTGTAGATGATTTTCGACAAAATGAGCTACGTTCGTATGGAGACCAAAATTTTTATCATTCCGTATAGTACAAGGAAAAAGAAAGATAAAAATGTTGAACGGAGTGTCTTAACACTAGGTCCTCTGTCTATCGTACTATTTGCCTAAAACTTGTAAATGATTTTCAAATGTATCTGGTAACAAAATATTTTTTTTAATGAATATAATTATTTCTTATGAAAATAAAATGTATTAGTTTCTAATAATGTTGTCTAAAAATTTCTCTAACATAGCACCATATTATTTTTTATAATAAATAAATGTTCCGATTTAGCATATTGCGTGATACAAACAAAAGAAATTTCGTTATTTTTTCTTATGATTTGTATTGGTTTGTGATTACATTCGTATAAGATTGTGTAGCGTTATTATTTAATTGATAAAAAAAAATATTTTCTTATCTATATATTCTCTATATCTATATATAGGTTAAAAAAATATAAAAAAATGATACATCTTTTAATTTATAATTATCAATTAATAGAATGCTGACAATTGGCGTGCAATTAGAACATTCTTCAATTGTTTTCTTTCATACTGTCAATTACAGTCGTCTACGGCCTTAAAAGAAATAGCATTTAAGGCCGTAGTCTATGTAATTCATAAAAATCGATTTTATTTTAAAACTGATTTAATTTCGATATTATTTTTTATTATAAGAATTTACTTCGTGCGTAGTAAAAATCGATTTTGTTAAATATCGATGTTATTAGGTAAAACAATATCTTTTTGTATTGTTTTTTAGTTAAATGAGATCAAATATTCCGTAAAACTGATATTTTCTTATGAGAATCGCATTTATCTTTTTTCCTTTACGAAAGCAATTATCTGTATGTAAATAATTTTATAAATTTTCTCGGCGACAATTTTGTTTAAGTATGTTTAACTGGTTGTCACCCGTAACTTTGAATGCGTGAACTTTAATACTAAATATGGAAAATAGCGCTTTTTACCTTTTCCGTATAAATTTCGATAATTTTTTTTAACATTTCCATATAGTCCTAAAAACTTGCCAAATTTCAACTTTCTTAGTACATAGTTTCATCGTTGTCTGTCGATCTGTAACATTAAAGCTTTAAATAGAACGCTTACAGATTATTGTCTTAAAATATATATCTTATACTTGTTTATTACTAAAATACAGATAAAAAATACCAAAAATGATCTTAATTTCATATAAAACACAGATAGTACTCGATTCTGATATCATCATTGCGGAAGTTCATAGGATGTGGTAAATCGATTAGTAGCATGTGTTAATATGATTGTTATTATATTTATGTTCACATACCATATGTGGATTATATGGACAGACTATTAGTTTGTTGTTATATTAACTAATATCATATAATGGTATAAGACGATGGTAGTGGGTTCAGTCTTATATCGATGGATTGTTTTAGTTAATGTGTCTAGTTAAATATCTCCTCAGTCTTGTCAAATATGGCAATTTTTTAATGTGTTATTCAACACTTTGGAAGGAAAAATTCTTTTTTTAGAAAATTAGAAACTAAACTTATCTAAAATCACTAGGCTTACTTTGACAAGAGTTTTACATACTTATTTAGAAAACGTATAAAAATTTGAACGTAGCGGGACTACGTTGAGAACGTATGGCTCAGTGGTCAGAGCGCCTGGTCGGTTTCCAGGAGGCGCGGGTTTTCTAAAATAAGTATTTAACTTTCCTAAGTGTGGATTAACACTTTAAAAATGTTTAAAAAAAGAGTTTTACAATTGGTATCAATAGTTGGCTATAATGTTACGAAAATGTAACCTATAATATATAATATATATATATATAGATAAATATATAATAGCCAATACTAGTTTAATTTTTTACTCGATTTACTCGGACAATTTCTTATACACGAAAATCGTGTTAATATCGAAATCGAAAGAAAGAACTCTATAATCGATATAATTAGATTCTGATAGCATAAAAATCTAATTTTATTCCAAAATATTATTTATTCACGATTTTTATCGACTATAGCCTATATATTATCTTTAAGTGGTGTCTACACTTAGGTCTCTAGAATGTTCTTAGATTTATCTAAAATGTTTTAACATTTTATAAGAGCGGTCCAATTGGCATTGTTTAAGCAACCTGTTTTCTTATATTTTATATAAATGTATAATAAATGTATGTAGATTTTAATACTAACCCGTGTGAACTGACTATCGTGAGTCACTCACTGTTAATCACGTTTGATAGCTACTGGTTCAAATCTCCTAGTTTTTTTTATATAGAGCGTAATAGTTATGTTGTTTAATATTTTAGAAAATTATAAAAATAATAATGTAATATAATATATGGATCGTTTCAATATTTGTATCGATTCGTCAAAAATTGACATAAACTTTAAATTGAAATTTGATATTACGAAAACAGTAAAAAAAGTCCTTATCTATGTCAATTCGTTATTCTGTGACATTCAATTTTATTTAACGTCCGAAATGTCAATACATTACTCAATTTATTACTGATTTAGAATTTATTTATAATGTCAACCATTTTATAGATTTTATTAAATCGTTTTTCGTATACACAACACTAATAAACCGATAAAAGATGCTTCTAATGGTAAGACTTAATTGTCTTGATGGGTTTTTATCTTGTTCTTTTTTTTAATATTTATTTAGTACAGATATTTGCACAGTATAGAGCACAGTTATAGTATTTGTCATTTGTTGATCATTGATTTTTATTAAAAAAAAATGTATTATCATACTTTTATTTTAAAAATGAACAAATTATGTATATTTTTTATAATTTTTCGATTAATTAATAATAGTTTAATATGGTTCGTTAACCATATTATAATTTATAAGTATAGTTTGAAGATCATTTATAAGTATTTGCAAATATCCATCTTGAAACATAGGCATGCTGTTTTTATTTTTAATGTTTTGATATTTATTAAAATTATAATAAAATTTTGAAGCCATCGTGGTGCAGCGGTCCAGCTTGTAAACGACCGTTGTAGGTTCGATTCTCGCTTGGGTGGAGTTAATTATTTTTATGTAGGTCCACGCTCTAGTAACAAGATGAAACGCGGTGTTGAGTTCCGCCTCTTTTTATCAGTTTCCTATACCTTCAAGCTATATCCCGTTTAAAGTAGGGCTTAAACGGGATACAGCGTGAAGCTAATAACAGTGTATAAAATTATTAAAAAAATTGGTTTTTATTAAGCAATAAAAATTATATGGCAGTCACTACTTAAGTAGCATTGATCTAATATAAATCCACGATTGATTTATTATTTTGTTTCCAAAAGTAATCTCTTATATTATAAGAGGTAAAAGATTAGAAAATATTTTAAAGGTCAATGACCTAACACTTGGGTTTAACTACAATCTATTTATATAATTATTCATATAAAGACCATCGCGGTGCAGTTTGTGTAGAAACGCGACGGTTGTGGCTTCGATTCCCACTCAAGGAAGTGATTTTTTAAATATTTTCATTTCTTGGTACAGATAACAAGGCAAAGCGCAGTGTTGAATTCCGACACTAAACACGCAATGTCTCGAAATTTCGACTGAAATTATCGAACGGAGTGTCTTAATTAGTTTTTTCCCTCCGCCTACTCTGATATATGGGAATATATCGTTTCCTCATTATTTTATACAACTGTATTAAATAATATAAAATCACTACTTTAGTCATCAACACTATCAACATCATAGTGACTTTAATACTTTTCGACCCTCCTTACCAAAATATAAGCGAATATTCGAAACATCAAACCCGTAAGGGTGCTTGGGGTACTCTATCAACAATCGTTGAATTCCACAGAGGGAAGTATTCTAGATATGATATTTATTTGTTTATATCAAAGTAACAATGCACTATGATGGTATTTTGGACGGTTGGTTAGATATTTAATTATTATATGGTAGCGGTTTTACCCGACTATGATGAAGAAGCGTTATGTTTTTGAAGAAAAGAAAGCAGCTTCACGTTTTTTCCTGCACTCTGTTCCCCATATTTGGCAAATTCATCGCCCCTATTTGCCTCGTTACCAGAGCGAGGAAATTAAAATATTAAATATATCATTCCTTCGGGTGAGAATCAAACCCATAACCGTCGCGTTTATGGTGCTACATTTGTATCTCTGCGCCACGACACTCACTCACTCATAGATCATTGTTTAATAAAAAAAAAATGAGAAATCGAACCCATAACCTCTAGCTTAACAACCTGAATCACTTGCTATACTAATTGGCCAGTTTAAGTCGTAGTATGAGGTCTATTAAAAAAAATTTACACCAAAGTTAAACTTGAAATAAAGTTTTGGCTAACTTCTAAAATTGTAGATCTAAACGATGGCTTGTTGAAACTTTTGCGTGTTATTCATTAACACACTAATAATAGGTAAACTGTAGCGATGCTACTAACAATCAAGTGAACATCGAAATTACGGAGAAATCAGCCACTAAGTTCTACGTTTTCTCTACATAGAGACACTTAATATTAATAAACTATTTATTTATGAGATCTTCGTGGCGCTGTAGGAAAACGTATGTGTAAATTCGGTGG
>DWAP01005239.1:0-10303 GCA_018230625.1 Heliconius eleuchia | reverse complement strand
TTACATACATACAAGATACGCGCGAAAAACATAACTCTTCCTTAGCAGTCGGGAATAACCCATTTTCAAGATATCAAATAATTCATCGTCAAACGGAGCCGCTGAAAATGAAAATAAGGCATAATTTTATTAAGTACATAATACAGCTAACTAAGTAAGAGTCTATTCATATACGAATAATGTTCGGTTTTCTAGAACCACAAGAGATCGTTGGTGTTTATATTCTTAATTGTTCATGTTATATTTCCTGGTATAATAAGCCAAGAGAGCTAAAGTAAAATACGTGAAACGTTTTATAACTAAGTCCTTGCAAATATAATAATCTACTTAACAGCACAAATTATGCACTGAAAACTTGGTTGGACGTAGTAAATTTCTAGGTTTATTGTGGACTGTGGTACAATATTATGGGAGATGAGTGATCTGATGCATATAAGCTTTCTCTGAATGACACAATGGATTCAGAGTAGAATGGGTCCGCGCAGCTGTCCCGCGGGCAGCCAGGCACCGCTCGGCGGCGCTCCGCCCTCGCTGTCCCCGCGACTCTGCTTTCTTGCGAGAGGAGCGAACCGCGACTCCCCGCGGCGCGCCGCCACTGCCGGCCAGTCGGCAGTCGGCCACCACTCGTGAAGCGCGCTGCACGGCTGTCACGCTCCTCTGCGCAACCGGGCAACCATGTGGTGAAGTGAAACTGTCAAACGTGATACACACACCAATCTCTAGTGGATTTTCCCACTATTGTAATATCTTCCCGGTGAATTTGTGTTGACGAAGTGGTGCCATCAGTTCGAAAAGTTGGATTATACCACAATATAATGGCCTTAGCGAGGTGAGCTATTTTCGTTGCTGTGTCAACGCGGAACTACTATTTTTACTGTCTTAATTTTTTCGAAGGATATATTTTATATAATAGTCGTTATTGTTGTTTTAATTGGTGATATAATGAAATAATTTATAAATCGAATTAATTAATTTGTTCGTGAGGTTTTGTATTCATGAAGTGTCAACTTCTAAACTGCCATCACTTATTTTTGCAATTAAGTAAAGAGCTCCGCCGCAAATAGCGAAAGTTACTTAGCCTCGCACGCATTATAACTTTCTTTGTTGTGTAAGCTGAACGTCAATGACAGGTAGAGAGGGAGCAGCGTAGAAATCGAATAACTTTTACGTCCAATATTATTATTTAGTCGCACTAATTAAAAAGAACAGCTGTTATTGATTTTTACTAACAATTTACTGAGAACAACATAGTTATGTCGGTTGTGTTTCCCCCGTGCACCCTCACAGTTCGTTAATGTGATGCCGATGTTTTCTCCGAACCCTCGTTCGTTACGGTTACCCTAAAAATTGAACCCCACGATCGTCTACTGTTGTGTCTATTGTGTCAACTTATTTCAACATACATTTTAAAAATGTTGATGTTACTTTGTATATTTTTTAAAATTTATATATATATATATTTGATTGTTTATACGTCATACATTTATTATTTTAATAATAACTGTTTATTAACGCTTATGTTTAACAATATTTATAGAATCATATTTCTATATCCTTAAAACGTTTCACATTCTGTTGGTAAGCAGGTAACAAAACGAGGACGAAAATCGACTCGCAAGTTCCCGAAAGTTTTTTTGGGCTTCTCCTTTTTGTTCCAAATCTAAATTTAAAAATCTGGTCCTTTAAATTTCTGTTCTATAGTCAATTATATTCACTATATCTTTGTTTTTCTTTATTAGTTTTGATTTAAATCCTTTACTGTAGTTTGAATATGAAAATATTGAATGAATATTATTCATGTTAACGTACAAGATAACCTGATTTTCCATTTACATAGTTACACTATCACTGGTACAAATAGATTACTGCTGAATTTATATATTTGTATATACATATATAAATTATACTCTTTGTAATGTCTTATAATAAATATTTATAATAAATTTAGTGAAATTTAATCGTTTATCTCACTTGAAGAATACTATAATACCATATAATTTTTTCTCCACAAAAGATATCTAACTATAAAAGGTTGTGCGGGATGCGCTTCCAGAAGGTTGATGCACTATTGTCTCAAAGGTTGTGCCAAAGGCAAAGAACGAGTCAGAGTCACTTAACTTTTGGTTTATATAAATTAATATATTTCCCAAAAATATTACGATGAAATATAAATGTATACTTGAGTCTTGACTTTATAAAACAAAATTGAAACTAGCCTAAATGTTTTATAACACTAAAATTATTATTTCAAATCATATATATATACGAACTTTTTTAAAGAGCTTTCAAAATGCTTTCAAATGTCATTGCTAGGTCACTTGTGAACTCTATTTCAAAATATATATATACTCTGTGTTAACGTTAAACGATAATTAGTCCATTTTATTTTCATATCATGTTATATCGTATTGAGGAACTAAAATTATTAATTTAAATATTTCTACCCGAGTCGCCCCTTGACTAGTTTCAAATACAGGTTTTTATTCAAATAACGTAAAGCTAGGCTAATCTGTGGATATTATATTTAGCTTTCGAGTTGTCTATGTTCTCGTACTACTAGAAACCAGGCCGGTGCCGTCTAATTTGATTGTGTAGGAATAAGTTGGGCGAGGTTATTTCGCAAGAACGTATCAATTTAGCTAAGGGGCGCCGGTGCACGTTAACAAAGTAAAATATCTCGCTACATTACTTTTGTTATCATCAATTTTCTTAATATTTATATATGCAACATTATAGTTATTATAGTTATTAAAACATTATGGATTATGAAACATTTTTCGATTCAAAATTTTTGAGTAATTATCTTTTTTATTTATTAAATATTTATTAATTTGTTGATCTCATATTCATAAATTAATTGCTTAAAAGTATGTGAAATTTTTGCACTCGTTGGAAAGTGCGTCATTGCCTCGTTTCTTCGGCTCGGTGCGTTGCGCCTTCTCTTTGTCTTATAATCGTGTTTGTTATTTTCACTATAGAGTCAAAACACTTACTATTAATATTGTCGACATCATTTTTTTATATTCCCCAAAGCAAAATCAAATGCATCCTCAATAAAATTTCTAATTATTTCTTTTCTCTTTCATAGCGTTTATGTTATTAAATATTAATAAAGTTATTATCTGAAAACGTATATTGACGATGATTCATCAATTTAATCACAATTAATATCGTTAATCGTTCATCAATTTAATGATTATTTACAAAGTAATGTAATGTAAATCATTTGTTACATTTAAAGATTTGTTGGCGAGAAATTACTAATAAAACAGGCCTTTTGTAAAACTATATATATATATATATCTCAGGCAGAAATATAAAAACAAACAGTCCAGTTAGGCTCATCCCGTATGCAATTACGAATTATCTTAAATTGGATTTAAGTAACCAACAAGTCTAGTTTAGTAAAGGAACAATTTAGCACGGGAACATAGCTTCGTGTACTGTACTTGCAAAGAGACGAAACGCGTTGACCCATTTCGAGCACAACACGGAATGGTGCTTCGAGGAATCGATGATATTATAACAGCCGAATCTCGAGGTCTCCACGGCGCTTCACCGACGCGTGGGGATCTGTGTCAGGGTCCTCCCCCGTTGGCCCTACACCCTTCGCTCCGCCTCCCCAAACGAAAGCTCTGTGACGTTTGACCCATAAAATTCAAGCATTTGTTTTACTCCGTGGTCTTGTTTAGTGATTTGCGGTCATCGTTTTCGCCTTAACGGTTCACTGCTTTTTAAACAAAATATGTCATTTACTTTATAACAAATATATTCGTAAGATAATTAAAAAAATGGTGTCAGAAAATATACATAGCTCTTACACTTTAAATAAATGGCTCAGTAGGTGACCAAAATTGTTATAATGTGACCGCATTCTTAACTAAGAATTTTTACTATCTGTTTTGCTATTTATATATTTTATTTATTATCAACTTTATATTGGTAACATTTTTTTAACAATATATTATGCTAAATACCTGGAAATATATATTTCAAGTGGTGATCGACCTTTGCAGCCTGTCACCTTCGCAACAGTTGGAGGCAGTGCTGGCATTGTCGCCTCCACGCCAATAGGAAGCGACACGGTCGCAGATCGCTATTGGGCTTAAGGCCGCTTTCAATGTACCATCTTTTACCTTGTGCCCCTTACCGTGTAGTGTGACCCGAAACCGACGCTGGCCGCAATAATTAAATGTATTCGTAATTTATATTTGTTCACATTATACAAATATATCATTCCCAAATATTTTTGTATTCTTAACAACGATATAACACCAATGTAACTAAAAAAATATATAATTATGTAGAGTAACCAACCTATTTGATAAAATTGCTCTATCATATCATAAAAAATATGTTTATAATGTAATAAAGAAGAGGTAAAGCTACATGATACGATATCCACAAAACGGGCGTGATCACTTTACCTAATTTTTTTCCAACACCACTCATTTGTCATGTAGGTCAAATGCATTACGATGTCAAATTTGACCCTGTTTTACTTGCTGAGTACTATTATTATACGTTACTAAATTGATCATTGTGAAATTTTGACATATAAACTACAATAGTCAAACACATATAAGTATATAGAAGTGGCTGTTTATAGTAACCGTTATTATTTAATTTAAATTTTTGAAGGAAGGCATAGGAAATAAAAAAAAATTAAGAATAACGAAATAACTGTAATATTACTTTTTTCAGAAACAGACTAAGCTTAAATTTAACTTTTTTAGTCATTTAACATAATATTATAAATACTTAAAATATTTTTTTATGGCCTCTTATTATTTATGCAATGTTTAAAATCTATAAATCACAATTTATTATATATATATTAATAATTTTAAATACTAATGGACTAGGCCACCTTATCAATTAACATAAAGACGCTGATCTTTAGCATATATTAAAAAGCCTTGTATACATTTATTTCAAGGAGTCGCTAATTTAAGTTCTTTTTACGCACCACACCCGGAAGCGTTATCGAACCTCGATAGATTTCGAGGTTTGCGCCACAAAGTAGTTGTCGGCGCTCGTATAGCATTGGTTTAATCCTGTAACGGAGGCCATGACGATTATTAAAATATAATGACGTAGAGTAAAAAAAAAGTATATATTTTTACAGAGATTTATAACTCTTGTATAAGATGACCGTAGAACGCGGCCTCAACCGAGTTTTGTTGATGCTTTCTCGATCGCGAACCGGGTCGCGTTCTCTATGCCGCCGCTGGTGAGTCGACTCGCTGGTACCGATAACAGTCTTGACATATACACACACACAAAAAATATGTGCGCCTTTTGCGTGCTTTGCACACCTACATTCATCTGTATTGTGTCAGGGTTAATAAATATTGTATTAACGAAGTTATATTTAATTTAGGTGGCCACAAACATAATGTACTAATTATATATATATATATATATATATATATATATATATATATATATATATATATAATGTCACCCAGAACTGCTATTAAACGATTTGACAGTTGTGACCCTCGCAGATGTTTGAGGAAGTAGGGTCACATAGTTAATATCGGTCCGGAGTCAAGGCCTTGCCAATTCATTTGGTCATCTAGTTATTCATAGGGCAATAAAGCTTAAAGGTCAACATTACCGGTCTCTTTTCATTACCAAATTGACTAACGCTATTTTGCACTTCCGTGTTGTTGTTCACTCGTCTACCTGATTATAATCATATATTAACGGTGCCCTTACGCTCTGTTTGCATATTAATGTCATAAGAATGTAAACGTGGAAGTCCCTATTAAGTTTTACACTATTTTTCGTTGAGTTATATCTCTCTCTCTGAATCTTTTTCTTGTTAATGCCTTTATATAGTGTTGTAACATTGAAGTTTGCGTCTTTGCTTTCCAATATTTGTGTTGCCAAATATTGTCGGTTTATTGCGTGCGCTGTTCATGTTGCGGACCGTACGTCGGTTTCAGTTCCCCGCTCGACTCCCACTCACGTATGGCACTTGGAATGTTGCATAATCGTCTCGCGTAAACTCTTGCTCTTTGTATTTAAAACGTGTTAAGTGTCCGCGTAATCATTTCAAAATGATTTTACTGCCAACCACTATACGTCACGTTATAATTTGCACCTAGCGTATCACAAATCTCTTGACTTATGTAATGTCGAAATGTGTGATGTTTTTATTTTTATTTTCTTAATATATATATTTTTTTGTATATTTAGTCATTAGGCAATTTCGGTTGTTCATAAATCGTAACAACCGTGGTCAAAAGTTCGACCGCTTCAAGTTTTCGTTCGATTGGTATGTCCTCGGCCTCGCTTCGCTACTTCCGCATCGGTGCTTATCCTCGGTCGGTCGGTGTTGCCAATGATTATCTTTTTACTTTGAGTCGTAATCTTAAACCTTATTATATTCAAAACAATATATTAACATATTTACTTTCTAGGTATCATCAACAATCGGCACGCGCGTCGCGAATGAAGTACGTAATAAGTTTAATTTATATTACTAAACACTATATCAATATAGATAATAAACAGATGACAGAACAGAGTTATTGTAATGGAAAGGAGTTTTTATTCGAACATCAGCACTACGTCGTATTCAAACCAATTTTATTTGTTTCCATTCACGCACGTTCAGAAACTAAAACTAATTCGGTTTGCATACGCGACGTCACTGCAGCCCGCTAAGGTCATGACGTAAGACGACTTCATTAGAACCAATAGTCCGAACCAATAGCTCGCGTTCACGAGGTTATAGGGGAGGTTGGACTTATATTATTTCCTTAACTAAAGCCTAGACACAGATTGACAGAAATTGACATTTTGCTCAAAATAATATTTAAAAAGAATTAACTAATAAGAATAGTGAAGACTCTTAAAACGTTATAGACCACGTATTATATTAAAATTATTGTATTTTATGAACGTTATGTATAAATAGTTATAAATATTTCTATGACATGATGTTTAATCAGCGTTTCCTGGATTTTTATCTTTATCAATGCCATATCATTTTATAATACACTTACGACTTCGTTTCCTTATAAATTTATAGTACTCACATGAACATTAAAATATGAACGGTGAAAAGTTATTTTTAGATTGTATAGGTATTTTATGCTTTACGTTTAATATCTGAAATTAAATTAAATCAGCTTCACGCTGTATCCCGCACACAGTAGGGTAGGCAGAGGGAACCTAGTGTTAAGACACTTTGTTTCCGATGAGTTCTTGAGGCATTGCGTCTTGAGTAGCGGATCGACATGTCTCGATATCAGAGCGAAGAAATGAAAATATAAATGTAAATAAATATTTCCATTGCTCGAGTGGAGATCGAATCCAAAACCAGTCGATTATACAGTCACACTTTGTGCCCCTGCGCCACGACTGGCCTCTTAAACGTTAAATATCTACTCTAGTTCAATGAAGCTTGCTTAGAAGTTTTGACGTTAGTGAAATTGTTTGGTGACATACCTACAAGCTACATTTATGAAGTTAAAATTCAATATAGGGCCTCTTTAGATTTTCAGGGTTTTACTAATTACGTATATTATGCATATGACAATATTTGAAAAAATAAAATGGCAATATTTGAAAGATATTAGTGATAAACGATACTATAGATTTTTAAAAATTGGTAGATTTAATTATAATAATATTTAACTTGTATTAGGAAATTTGTGGTATATTCGATGTTTACATATTATACGTCACATTGTCACGTTCGATGTGACATATACTTAAAATATATTATGTTGAGTGGTTTCAAATCACGTGCAGTTTTATAATTATAAAAATTAATTTATTACTAACTACTTACTAAGAGTTTGTACGATGTCTCTATACTAAGACGTAGGTACATTGTATAATGATAAGAACTCAATGATAATTCACTCTGTTCTCCATTTTTGGAATATTGCCAACAATCGAAAACCAATACCGCACCTTGGACGGGAAAATGATTTATTATATTTTTCCTTTTATTTTACTAGCTGTAGTAGAACAATAATATTATTTAATTAATTAATGAATTCAAATAGTGAATATTAATATAGGTATACCTAGTTTGTTTAATTTTTTTATATTATTTTTTAGCGAACAGACCGTCCCAACACGTGGCGCGGTCACCTTGTACGTCCTCGCACATCTCGGATAAATAGAGGTGTCATTTATTTCCGCGTACGCTTGTGTTGCCCGTCTGCAAAATGTTTATGTAAAATAACCTTGCAATCATGAATTTGCTTGATTCGCAAAAATATTTAAATCACGCATTGGTTTTAGGTTAGATAATATATTTTTACATAATTTTGAACGATCTATTAACAATATTTTATTAATATATTTTTAATAATACTACGTACTATTTTCTAACAACAAACCTTTAACTTATTTTTCTTTACAATGATTAGTAATAATGAAATACGAGTATGCATAGATAATTTCCACATTCCAGTAAATTTTCCTATTTTATTGTATTTATTAATAATACTGCTATATTTACTATACTTCACTCTAAATACATGAGCATAGTTTTAAACGTTTACGTATAAAATTAACAAATTACTCCAGTAAAATGATTTAACGCGGTAACTAACGAGCTTTGACATTGAGAAGTTATTGTTACAAATTGCCACGGACCAAGAGACTATGACGATTGCCGTAACCTTGGCTGTATCGTATGTTTGATTACAATTATAATACACGTTACATCCACGATTTACCTTAAGTGTACGTTTTAATTTAATATACTACAATATTATATTATTGAATATTTTCAAGCTGATTTTCAATTATAATAATGTAGTAATGCTTTGTATTAAAATTCATATTTATTATTCATTGTTTGTAGATTAATTGTTATTAACAACATGTAAATAATAATAAGGAGTTATATTTAGGTTGGCCATTCGTGGAGCAGGGGCACAAAGTGTAACTGTAAACCCGAATAGTTGTGGATTCGATCTCCACTCGGGGATATGAAATTTATATTTACATTTATATTTCCATTTCCTCGCTGCGTGAAGCTGATTTTAGATTTTTTGATTTGAATTATATTTAAATACATCTATAGGCACCTATTCGAATATACGAAATTGCGAATATGACATGGGTGTCGTCACCAATTTTCCTTAAAAATTATTTTAAAAAAAGTTATCACATAACATAACTCAATATTTTTTAAATAAACTGACTGTTTAGTTTTAATTTGTAAGCAGGTACAATTTGTTAAAAAATTAATAAAAAAGGATATCAATAACATATTAACTAATAAAATTAACTAAAGTATTTATGATACAGTAATTTCAACGCGATTGTTTTCCTCATCATGCTGTGATAATCAACTATAGGTATATATATACAAAAACGTCACCCCAACAATAGGAACAATAACTGTCTAATAATAATAGTGATATCATTTTTTTATTAAACTTATTTTATCAATCAACTAAAAAACTTATTTCTTCGATATTAGTTTTGTAATAAAAACTCTACCTATTTTCTAACTATAACAATGTGTTTATGTAAAATGATCTAAAGCAGGTAAAATTTTACATGGTCAATACATTGCAGCATCATTCTTTTGTGCCATATTCTGACGATGAACGTTGACCTTGTGTCCATTTATGTGGTCTATTATCAATTTTTGTCAGTTGGTTTAAAGCAAACTAAAAATGTGTTGTGAAGTCGTTCAAACTAACAACCAAGGAGATAAATCCAAATATTAATATACGACAAAAACTTTATTATTTTCTTTACAAATTATCGAATTATATGGATTTAAACCTAAACTACGTATTTAAATTCGCAATACAAAGACTGATATCACATTGGGATGTGCTCAGTAAACATTCCGTCCTTCAAACCAACCCAGTCGAGGACCCTATTGTCAGGTCGTCCTCAGGACGTCTGAGTCACGGCACGGAGTTGTCGTTAAGAGGGCATTGCTCACTTGGTCACTCCCCCCCCTGCAGTGGCACGTCCGCTGCATCATTGAGACATCACTTGGAAAAATTGAATCGTATGTGATACCTATTTGTGATCATTGTTCGTCGTCCTAATTCTATTACCATTGTGTTTTGAAGTGCCTTTTATATGTGACTGCCAATTTATATGACAATGTTATATTGTTAACCTTTTTTGTATTTTTTTGGATGGACGATTGTATAATTAATTAAACTAGAAACTATTTACATTATCCTTAAAGCAACTTAACAAATCATAACAAAAGCTGTTTGCGCCGCGTTGAGTTCCGCCACTCAACACGCAATGTCTCCAAAATTCGGCAGAAAGTGGGGAACGGAGTGTCTTAACA